>RCUC01100842.1:0-11547 GCA_003697995.1 Taxidea taxus jeffersonii | reverse complement strand
GTGATCTCTGTCTGTCAAATAAATAAATAAAAATCTTTAAAATAAAAAAAAAAGAATACAGACTCTAACATGTTCTAAGAGGCTAACCTACCCAATCTAGGATGCGAATAAAGAGGTGATTGCCTTGTTCCTGTTCCACATCATCTAATAAATTTCGAATAACTTCAAGTTGTTGAAAAGAACATTGTATATTAGAGCACTTTATCAAAAGAAATTTCCTTTGTGAAATCAAATGTAAACTTCTATTTTGGAAAGTTTCACCCATAATCATGACTCAAACAAAATTATTTAAATTTTTTTGTGTTTCCTTATAATCTTTGGCCACAAGTATACATATTTTTATAAATTATAATCATCTCATATATATTTTCCTTCTGTTTTTTAGACTTGGTGTTATAAGGGGCACCTGGGTGGCTTAGTCGATTGAGTGTCTACGTCTGAACACTTTCCATGCTTAACACCTTTAGTTTTCTTATATGCTTTATTAAAAACAGAGCATTAAAAATGTTTTCCTGACTATTAAACTAATATTTGTTGAATGTAGGAAAGCATGAAAAAGAAAAGTCATCATAACCCCACCAGACAGAGCCAAGTTAAATATCTCAGGAAATTAGAGTCCTGTTCAATCTATACTTTGAATCCTTTTTTTCCCGACAACATGATTTGCCCATATCTTAAATAAGGCATGTTAATTTCACAGTGGTTTTTTAAATTTAGCTCCGAAATTACTATGACAAAATGAGAGTAGGGTGGGTACCCAAATCTGAGTGTCTAGCAAGGACTGGGCCAGAGTTCACGGTGCCACCCACAGCATCTGAGTCGACATGTAAAGGTCTCGGAGTTGTGACAGCAGATCGTCCTGACTGTGGGAAAGCCCAAACTGCTGACAGCCTTGATAATGACATGCTTCCATGCTTTTCATGTCTGTATTCTGATCCCCTGAAGGTAAACTGAGAGAGTACCATCTGTAGCTTAGCAGAAGGTCCAGTTTTTCTGTCGATGGTTTACATTTTTTTTAAGATTTTATTTATTTTTATTTGACAGACAAAGATCACAAGCAGGCAGAGAGAGAGAGGAGGAAGCAGGCTCCCCGCTGAGCAGAGAGCCTGATGCGGGGCTCGATCCCAGGACCCTGAGATCATGACCTGAGCCGAAGGCAGAGGCTTTAACCCACTGAGCCACCCAGGTGCCCTGGTTTACATTTTTTTAAAACAATGACTTATCTTTTCACTAGTTGCAATTGCTAAGATTAAAGGTAGATTAACAAGTGATTTAACATTTGGAGTTTGCCATTAAGTGTTTTTCGTTTGATGACTAAATATTTCCATAGATAACGGTTGCAGTGAACTCAAAAAATGATTAACACTTTAAAGATTTAATCAGTGTTAACAGCAATTGCCATATAGTTGATGCCTATGGTTGTGTTAAATTTTATAAACCTATCCCAGTCTTTATATTTCATGATTGTTGAATCTAATTACATTTTTCCCTCCAAATAATTTACAAGGGTCAGAGTTGCCTTGACATTTGAGGAAACGTTCATCTTAAGAACTATCCATGAACATCCCCTCTATCTCTTGGTGGAAGTGTTCCTCTTTCAGTGGCCACGGTATAAATTCAAGGTCTAAAGTCATATTCTATGAAGTACTTCTCTAGGTTTTTGGGAAGGCCTTATTCTTTGTGGAGGCCCATGTATTTTAGGGTTTTCGTTCACAATTATACTCATGCTTCTTTTTCCATTTATCCACAGCATTTTGGCTCCAGTTGGAGACAGAATTCACGTTGGAGTCAGCATTTCTCACCTCTGGAGGTAAATGAGGTAAGTATCTCTAATAGCCTTTACAACCATAGAGCTGGTATTTCTTAGGCAACACCTTGAGAGGCTGCATAGAGATTTCAAGTTGCTTATGTAGCTCACCAGTTGTCTAAAGCTTTGAGATAGTCAAAGATCCTTAACAAGTACCACGTGCTGAAAACTCCCACCATCTTCTGCAGCGCAGAAGGGTCATTTTTAATTGGTGTCTTTACCAGCTTTGTTTCTATTTTGCAAACCCTGAAGTAGTTTGGGCTGATTCCATATCACCACTTAACATTTCCAGTGGTAGTTCACAGGTTTACCATTACCAGCTTGGGCGAGGCTCCAGCTGCTCCCCACTAAGGCTTAGTTTAGATAACCTTTGAAGTCCCATCATCCCTGGGAAGCTATGAATCAGTGCTGACTTCTAGTAATACTGTGGAAACTGCATGCCAATAACCTTTAGATACTATCTCAATCTTCATGATGCTGACTTATAAATTTAATAACTGTTTTAATTTATAAGAGCAAAAAATGTACACTGAAAAGATAATCATGCTGACCTAGGGAAGCCTAGCTCAGCCATCTCCAAGACCCAACTTCCTCATCAGAAAACAGAGTCACCACTAAACTCTTCCCACGTTTCTTGGGAACATCAAATGAGACAAAGCATGGAAGGCTGTTGGGGTAGTGTTGGTTTCCCCTTTTCCCTCCCTCTAGCTGCAGGAGTGTTTGTTTTAGAAGGAGAATTTGGTCACCAAAAGAATTCATTCACTTCTTTGCTTAGCTGGAGCCAACTTTGCCATACTCCTCCAAGAGTTGGCATCTCCCCACATCCTGTCTCACCCAGAGCTACAAGAAGAGTGCAGATACTTTTTTACTTAGGGTACATTCTGATTGTGTGGCAGGGGGCCAACCAAACTGTCATACAATGAAAGGAACAAGCCAAATTATTCTCAGTTGGGTTCTGAGCAAATATGGTTGCAGTGGGAGTCTGCAAATAGAGACAGGAAATGGTAATGTAATGGAAAACATATTTGCATAAATCCTTGTGATTTCCCAAATCTCTATGTGAGCGGAGAAAACACATGTATTCTGTTGAGAAGATCCCTGGTGCTATCTAGAACCCCTTTGCCCCTCTCTCTGCTCTTGAACAAACCTAAAAAATTTCATTACACCTTTGTCTCCAAAGGCCTGTGGAAGAAATGAAAAGAGACACTGGTGCTTTTAGTTACATTCAGGAAAGAGCCTGGCTTAGCTTGGAAACTCCTACGGTGCCAACTGTGTGGGCAAGGCCTTGGAAGGACTCTGGGCCTTCTGAGAGAAGAAAAGAAATTGCCAGTGCTTTTGCTTGGCATGGGGTTTCTTTTCTGCGTTTTGGCGAGGACTACTAAGGCCCTTTAGCCTTTGGCTTCATAGGGGCGACTGAGGCCTTCATTGCTTCTCATTTCCCACAAATCCAACTTGCTTGACCTGGTGAGGGAGTCCCATCACTGCAGGCCCTTGACCTTAAAATCACTACACTTGCTCTGCCCTTCACACAACTGATGCTCTTCTCCAGGGACCAGCAAATATGGCCCTTGGGCCCAATATCACCAGCCCCCTGGTTTGGAAACAAAACTCTGTTGGAACACTGCCACACCCAACTGTACAGGGCTGCTTTTATCTAACAGGAACAGAGTTGAGTACTCTAGGGCTACAAAGCCTTAAGTAATTACGATCTAGCCCTTTATTTTTACTTTTCTAAAGATTTATTTGAGAGAGAGAGAGCACGAGCAAGCGTGAGAGAGAGAATACAAGCAGGGGGAGTAGGAGAGAGAGAAGCAGGCTTCCTGCCTGGGAGGAAGCCTGATGCAGGACTCAGTCCCAGGACCCCAGGATCATGACTTGAACCGAAGGCAGAGGCTTAACGACTGAACCACTCAGGTATCCCACTATCTGGTCCTTTAAAAAAATGTGCCAACCCATGTTCTGCTCACACCAACCTGCCCGCCTTTCCCTTTAGAGATGGAGCTTTCCAGACTCTGCCCCTTTCTAGGTCTCTTTTGGAAAGGTTTCCCCAAGTCTGCCCACGTGGCTCTCTTTTCCTTCTTTTTTCAGGCTCCCCGCAGGCGTTAGTTGCCCCAGGGAGGTCTCTGTGAAACTCAGGTTGAGCTAATCCCTCTCAAGGGATAAGGACTGCGAATTATTAGCTCCATGTTCTCGGGGCCTCCTATGGCCTGATGGCAGCCAGGCACTCGGTCATGTCTGCTGGATTCGTGCAGCTGGCTGTGCACTGCTACATCACGCTGCCCCCAAGAGCACGAGAGCAGCTGCCAAGGGGGCAGGGACAGTCTGCTGAGAATCTTGACAGCAAATGCATGGGGGCTTCGCTACTGCATAACCCGCTGTGAGGCGAAGCCAACCTCCAGGCCTGCCTCACTCGCATGCAAGGGAACTGAGTCAGCTGCCTCTCATAAGCCAAACTCTGATCCTCATTCTAATTGTCACGACCTCTCAAAAAGAACCTCATGGGCTCCATGACAGCTCCAGGGCCGACTGACAGAAGTGTGCTGTGTTCCGCCTGCCCGACGCCAAAGGCAATTTTCTCTTGGACTTCTCCAGAATAGCTCCGATTCTGAGATCCTATGAGAGGCCCTCTGCCCTAAACTCTGTCTTCAGATTCTGCAAAGGGCCTTCTATTTTGGGTTGGATTGCCAGAAACACAGCTACTGGGGAAAACTGATTTCATCAGATAAATGTCTAGGTACGGATTTCTCAGTGTAAACGACTGAACATTTGTATATAAACATACACAAGCACCATTTCCCGGAGCACTGAATGGTTAGAAAAATTGCCCTTAGCCAAGTCATACTTCCCACCACAGTGTACAAATGCAAAGGTTAGTTTCAGCTTTGCTTCAAAAGCTAGTTAAGTGTCTAGAAAGGGACAATAAAAAGGATAAAAATTCCTGGGTTAATATAGAAAATGATCTTGGAAGAAGTTAGATATAGTGGTTCACTTTGAGATTAAATCATGATCCAATCCTGATTATACCTTGGAATTCTTGCATTATGGCTAATTCAAAGTCTGCTTTTGAAGGAGCTGTATTATTTGATATGAACTAAGATCTTGTCTTAGCAAGAAGGTGAATGCTATCACTCCAGGTTAAAATGACTCCAGCAGGCAAGGCTTGGTTTCTCTGGTACTACTAACTGCCAACTATGCAGGCATTAAATGTCTGTAATATGGCCTAGCCCTGCCCTTTTGTTCCCTTCTGCTCTTTCTTTTTTGCCATTTCAGACACAGTGAGTGCTAAAACTAGAAGAAAATGTACATTTTGTCGAATCCAGTGCTATCATGTCACAGATAAAGGAAACAAGATAGAAAGGTAAGGTGACTTGTCGGAGGTGCCCAGTATATTTCAGGGTTCAGACATGGGCCCAAATGCCTTGCCTCCTAAAATGGTATCCTCTCTATGTCATTACGGTCCTGCCAAAAGGTGGATAGGAGAGCTCATGAACATGAAAACGACATCAATCAGAAGAATTGGTCTGAAGCAATGGGAAAATATGTGATTGCCTAGGAGATAAATTAGTTCCTTGACAGTACCTCCTGATGACCTCAAAGATGAAAGAGAGTTGGAAAAAAATGTGGATTTCAATTATCCATGAAGACTAGAGTATAGTGGGTTAGTGTAAATGTGTCCCTTAACATTTGCTAGTGCTGAGTAAGCAGCCGCCATCTCTGAAATGAAAGGCATTCCATAAAAAAGCATGACCACTGATAATTAAGATAATAGGACATTTTTATATACTGACTTTAAGTTCAAGGGCTTCTTAACCATTTCAAAAAATGAAAGAAGCCAGCCTAATTTGCCCTATTGTATTTCTTAATACAGCACAGGATCAGAGGAATCCACTGACTTTCATCACTGCTCATGCTTTTTTTTTTTTTTTAAGTAGTACAATAATTTTAAAATTGTTGACAATAAACATGCTCATTAGGATTTCACAGAAAGAACTCCTAATAGGATTCTCCTCCAACATCTTTCATCTCTGCAAAATCATGTCATTTTCTAAAAACTCTGATAGTCTGTACCCTGGTTCTTAATATATCATATTTGAGCTTGACTAGTCATTGTCATCGGTGGATAATCCATTGAACCCAGCATGACAGGAGGTAATGGGGACACACTAGCGGGGATACATATGGTTTGGGGTTGAATTTTTCTCCATTGTTGAATAACCTTTGGCTTATTCAACCAGCAAAACTCTATATATTTCATTGATAGTGGTTCTTTTTTCTTCTTGCAATGCTGTGGAGCATTTTCAGTGTAATTTATAACAAAAAAATGTGCAGATAATGGCTCACACAAACTTCATAATATTTAAATCATGGCAATAAAACTTGACCAACTGAAAGGTCAGAAGTTCGTCTTGACTATTACAACAAAAGGTGCTTTCGGCCTAGAATAAAGTTCCCTTAATTAATATTCCCTTGGGTTTCAGCATACTTAACATTTCAGAGTGTACCTGAGCCTGGGGCAATATCTCTTTTTCATCTCTGTTCTCTTCATTCCTAATTATTAGAGAGATCTAATACTTTGTTTCAAAGTCACATAAGTTATTGGTCATTGATTAGTTGCAAGGGCCATGACCACAGACGTCCTACGCAAAATATTTACACTAATTTCTGGTTTGGTATTTTATGATTCATGTGGTTTTGAGTAGGTCATTTTACCCACCTGAATCTCTTAATAAAAAAGTGAGAGGGTTGGGTTATGTTATCTCTAAATTTCCAACAAGTTGTCCCAATCTCAAGGAGATTCACTAATGTGCTCTATGTTTCTATTATAATTCTAAAATATGGGTAAATTATTAAGAGGATGTGTGTGTGTGTGTGTGTGTGTGTGTGTGTGTGTGTGTGTAGAGGGGAGATGAGGGGGAATAAAATTCATTGCAGAAATATAAAGCAAAATGAATGATACAATCCATGTTGGAGAGCTGAACTCGGGAAAAAAATAACATAGAATTTTCTGTGTGGATCAGTGACTGGAGAGATATTTGGAGATGTCAGAGAAAGGCTTAAAGCTTTAGGCGGCTGTCCTGAGCTGAAGGCCCGTCCCAGACTCCATTTTCTCTTTTCCCCTTCTCTGTTTTTCTCCCAAGTTTGGACAGATAAAGGGTATGAGAGGAAGTAAAGGGGTAGTAACAAGTTGGGGGCCAGAGCGGCTGCAGTGAAGCATGGTGGGAGGTCACCCTCCTTCCCTCCCCACCTCCAAGGTGTATGCAACACAGAAAGGCAAATACCACAGTGGAAAGGTCCTGGCCCTCTGAGCTATTTCAGGATATTGGCAGTGGACCCATAGGAAGGGTGGTCTGGTTTCCACAAATTCCACACAACAGACAATCTTGTATAAATATTCCATGTGGTTCCTGTCTGTATAAGGGTCACAGTGTTGATGACAGAATTGAGTGTTTTCCCCAATACAGGCAGGTGAGGAAGAGAGAGTTTTAAGATTCTTTGTCCTTTATCACACAGAAGCCTCACCTAATCCCTCTCACATGCCCCCCTCGGACATCCAAACCAGCTGAACAAATATATCCTCTCTCCTATACAACCTACCCAAACAACACAAAACAGGACATCCAAGACCATGGCCAAGAAGAGACTATCCCAGGACCCTCTTTGTCCTCACTTGGGAATTCAACACACTCTCACAGCAAGACATGAGGTCTCTTTCCCCTTCTAGGTCCCACTGACTTCGAATGGGATTCCTGGTTAACATGCTCATTTTAATAAATGTCATTAAACAAACAATCTAGACTAGCCCCATGTATTTTTACCCATAACTAGTACAAAATGCAGGATGACGCCTGCCTCTGATTTATCTCAAAAACAGAAGAAAACCAGGAAAATTTGGCTTAATTTGTGGCAGAATGATTTTGATTGGACAGGAAAAAGAACTTCCTGTATGAAAGAGTAATTAGAAACTGAAATAGCTCACTGAAGCCTGTCAGTCCTTTTTCTTTCCCTGGAGATGATTAAGCAAAGACTCATCCACCCACTTCTTTGCCTGGAAACAAGTCATTCTGCCAGAATCTATGGGTTAGCACCCATATTGCTGTGCCCACAGCTCTCCCCCACAGTAGGAGCTGTGCTTGACCGTCACGCAGAACCACAGAACCACACACTGGGGGATTTCTTTTTTTTTTTTAATTTTTTAATGAACATATAATGTGTTATTAGCCCCAGGGGTACAGATCTGTGAACCGCCAGGTTTACACACTTCACAGCACTCACCATAGCACATACCTTCCCCAATGTCCATAACTCCACCTCCCTCTTCCTACCCCCTTCCCCGTGGCAACCCTCAGTTTGTTTTGTGAGATTAAGAGTCTCTTATAGTTTGTCTCCCTCCCGATCCCATCATGTTTAGTTTATTCTTTTCCTACCCCCAAACCCTCCACGTTGCCTCTCAACTTCCTCAAATCAGGGAGATCATATGATAATTGTCTTTCTCTGATTGACTTATTTCGCTAAGCATAATACTCTCTAGTTCCATCCATGTCATCACAAATGGCAAGATTTCATTTCTTTTGATGGCTGCATAGTATTCCATTGTATATATATACCACATCTTCTTTATCCATTCATCTTTTGATGGACATCTAGGCTATTTCCATAGTTTGGCTATTGTGGACATTGCTGCTAGAAACATCTGGGTGCACGTGCCCCTTTGGATCACTATACTTGTATCTTTAGGGTAAATACCCAGGAGTGCAATTGCTGGGTCGTAGGGTAGCTCTATTTTTAACTTTTTGAGGAACCTCCATACTGTTTTCCAGAGTGGTTGCACCAGCTTGCATTCTGGGGGTTGTCTTTCATTAAAAAAAGGAGGGAATAAAAGAGTGGGATATGAGAGATACTTTTTTTTCCTCTGGAGTCTTGCTTAGCTTAGAAAGAACTGAATCCACTGAGCAACACCATATTTATTTGTATTAACTGATCAGTTGACAAAATATTCTGCAGTAGATAAGGCATGGGAAACAAAGGCAACACAAAATATGAAATGGTTCCTCCCTACTTTCAAGAATCTTGTAAAACGAAACCAATAGTAAAAAGCAGCATATGTGTGGAGCAAAGGATTAGATCTAAACTGAAGGAAAGGGCTTTACAGATGCAGGGGGGAGGTGAGGAGGAAACACTCTGTCACACCTCTTAGGGCATACTTCAGGAGGACCATGCCATAGACATAGTACCCTCCGCCCCGCCATCCAGACATCTTTGCTTGCTTTTGGCTCTGGTGGGAGGGAAATGCTTAGTTTTCCATACAGGAAAAATACAGCTAAGTTGTTTGCATCTTTAGATCCAAAATATATGGTCAACTCTTTGTCTCTGTCTCTCTCTCTTTCTCCAAATCAGAAAAATTGGAGCTGACCAGTTTTATGAATTTCCTGGGCTCTTTAAGGGCCATGGCCTAGCAAGAACTCCAGTGGAGGTGATGGTCAGAGTAGTAACAGTTGGTAGATGAGCTTCAACCAATCAGAACACTTTGGGAAGGGCACTGTCTAGTCAGGATGGAAGCCAGTCATGAGCACACTTGGTTGTGAATAAACCTTGAACTTCTGCTCCTGGGTCTTCATTGTGATGAGAATGCAACAGGTCCTGCTTTTCTCAAATACCTAGGTCTGCACTGCATATGTTATTGAACTGAATGCTGATTTTCCCCCCCATCAGAGATGTATGCCAATCAGAAATTTGGTTGTGAACTTCCATTACCTTGGTGCCCTCTCCCTAATCCTACCCCACTGTCATGGGTTTCCAGGCTTTAGGAAAGTTGACTTAGGAGTTTCCTTTTTAATAAGGCCTTCCATTTGATTTACCATGAACAAAATAATCTGACTCCACCTGAACCCATTTGACAAATGCCCCCCAAGGGTGTGTATAACCGAAGAACTCAGTTATACTCGTACAGGATGCTCTGGCCATCTGGTATATTCAGATTCTCTCTAGCAAAGAGGCCTCATCCCTTTGCACTACCCCTTCTTAGTGTAAGGCCCCTGAATGAACTGCACAGAAGTGTAGAACTTGTTTGCCAAAGCATTTCCACGGTGCCAGACAGGCTGCGTGAACATGGAGTGTAGTGGTCTGTTCTGCAGAGATTTTTCTGTCTGGACCTGGCTGGCTGCCTGAAGGAGAGTCCAAGAAGGTCGCTTGTCTTTTTTATAACTGCAACCAATGGGGAACGTTTGAGACAGCCCTTGTCATTTGGTTGCCTTGAACAACGAACATCACACCGTTGACTGATGATCTTTGTCTTTGTGTCTCTCTTTCTGTAGGATAATTTCCAAGTGCAAGCTTAGCAGTGACCATAATGCATCTCTTCTCTTTACCAGTACACTTGAAAGAAGAGAAAGGCAATTTGTGCCTTCCACATCACAGACATAAACAACCTACAACTGATTTCATTTATGATCTGGGTTAAGTGGAATGTCTTACTATATTGTTTATTTAATAACCTTGCTGTACTTTGCAAACTCAGTCAACCACAGCTAATTCCTACCCAAGAGAACAGTTTCCCTAAAGTGCCCGTTGATATGCATACACTATATACATAACTTGACTCTGTTCAATTGAATATAATACATGCATACATTCATTTGTGCCAATCTAATCTCCATGTGGCTTTTAAAGTCTGACCTTGCCATTCACTCTTTGTGTTAAATTATAGTCATATTTATTCTATTGGGTATTGGAGTTAAGGACTGTGACTTTTCTATTATGAGGCTGTAAGAAGGAGGTATTTGATAATACAAAACAGAATCATACCCTTAAAGTTCACTGTGATAACGAAATCCAAAACAATACCCTAAAAGGTCAAAGCAATTTCTATTTTGCAGACTTAAAATAACAACCATTTAAGCTTTAGAAACATTTAGCTAACAAAGGCAGCCTTAAAACAACATAAAAGAAGTTATGTAAAATTTCCATTACATTTTACAGATTGTCTTTAACTTTAAATGGAGTTAAAGGGTACACTTCTTTAATATTAGATACCTACTAACAAGAGGCCATTGTACTTACAAAAATGCGTGTTGTGATTTGTTTATAAAAGCATTGATGAGAACTTTAAAGTGTATCTGATGACTCCTGGTTTTAGCAGCTGAAACACTTGCTTCGTGTCCTCTAGGATGTGACCTTTCTTGGATCTCACTAGGACTTTTCACAAGGGGTCACAAAGAGTGTTGTAACAATATCTGGTGGCAAATATGGCCCGTATCTGATATTCCATTGAGAAGGTAAACTAGTTACTTTTCCAAAGGTACTTGGAATGGCAGAGCTAGAAGGCATAAGATTTCTCACTACACATTTAAGTGCCTGGATGGGCTGACTGATTTCCAAACAGATTTATTTCTATTGTTATGATGACTTTAGTACTATTTTTCATTAAAAAAATTTTTGAAAAGAACAAAACCAAAGAGCCTCATTTCTATTTTGTGTCATCCATTCAATTCTATTGCCATGTCTTTTCCTGACAAATGCTCTGCATGATGTGAAGAGAAGGAGTAAGAAGCTTCTACTTTTTTCCATGTGTGTGTGTGTAGGGTGGCCTCATTTATCCCCAACACTTCATTCTGTGTTCGTCCAAATCTGCTACTTAACTTGTAGAGCTAAAACAGATTTTACAAAGAAGATGCTACCTTACAGTCAGAACTTATGATCTTTATATCATTTATGATAAATATGGCCAGACTCCAAGCAAGACT
>RCUC01100841.1:0-82588 GCA_003697995.1 Taxidea taxus jeffersonii | reverse complement strand
CAACACCTTTTACTGACATGGCGGAAACATCAGAGCATTGTCCTTGGTTTCTCCTCAGGACTGCAAATCGCACCGAACGAGAAGAGAACACTTTCTTTCCCTTCCAGGTTCAGAAGCCATGTGGAAGGGGCCTTTCCCGAAACAAATCAGTGACAAGGACCATGGGATCTCGTGTGACGTCTGTAGCTGGAGCTGATCCCTGAATTGTGCCAATAACCAAAGCGTTACTTATTTCCTTTCCCAGGATGCGTCTTACTTTAGCCAGTAGCAGGAGTGCCCTGTGCTTCCTCGATTTTTGAAGTCGGCCGTGGGAAGGAAAGTAGCAGGACACATCCCGACGGGGATTCTACAAACTAATTCCGTTTCTTGCCCTTCTCTCCGGCTTCCAGGTTCCTATGGAGACATTTTTGAAAGCAGCTCCCTACGACCGGGGCCCTGCTCCCTTTCGCAAGGGAACCTGTCCCCGAATTGGCCCCGGTGGCAGGGGAGCCCCACAGAACTGGAAAGTGGCCCACAGGTCATTCGGAGGACTCAGACCACGGCCACCATCGTGGAGTGCAGGGCCTGCCCTCCCGTGTCCCGTGTCTGCAGCACGCCCCACATCCAGGGCGGCGGCAGAAGGTCTGAGCAAGCCACAGCGAAGTCAGAGCAGTATTTGACTCTGAACAGCGCGGAAGACCTCACGGAGAGCGAGCTCGATGTGGCCTGGCGGCAGGGCAGGCGAGCCAAGCCTTTGCACCGGAGAACTCGGGAGAGCGAGAAGCATGACAAGAGGCCTCCTCCTCCTTACCCTGGTCCAGGGAAGCCAGCTGGGGCGTCATCCCACCAGCCAGCGGAGCCGCCGCTGTGGAGGCCTCAGAGGCCAGAAGAAGGTTCCAGATCAGCTTTGGAAGAGGGAGGCCAAACAGCCGAGCGAGAGCGAGAGCGAGAGCAGCAGGCCGCCGAGCAAAAACTGAGCAGCACCTACTCCACCTCCGCCAGTGATCAGAACAGTGAGACTTTGGGGGACGCCACCTGGCTCGAGTGGCAGAGAGAGCGGTGGCAGATCTGGGAGCTCTTATCACCCGATAACCCCGATGCCCTCCCGGAGACGCTGGTATGAGCCCGCGCAGGCTCGCACCCCCGTGGCCCAAACAGCCTCCTTTCACTCCGCAGGGAAAAAAGTTGGTGTTGGACATTTGGACGCGGACTGATTTTTCTTCTTTAACGCTTGAAAAAAAAATAACACGAGAGAAACCCGGTTCACTTAAAGATAGAGAGCACTAGTACCCTTGCCATTTATAATAGACTTCTGTTGCATAGCCAGCCTTAGGAGAAAACGAAAACAAAAACAGATGGTGATACCCAACCTAAAAACTACTCCCATTGGCTTTGTAGAAGATAAAACCCTTGCTTTGGTATAGCTTAATTGTATTTATGTGACTTAGTTTTAACTGTTGTATATTCTGTAACAGATTATGTATGATAATCATATGATATATTCACAGAAACGGAACGATTTTAAAAAATCACTTCACTTATACTGAGTAAGGAGATTCTATAGAAAGTTCTAGAATATGCACAAGCAGGTTTCTGTGCTTTTGCCATAGCTTTTTAGCTGGGGACAGCCCTTCCTTCAACACCGAGGAGAAACACTAACAAAACAAACAAAACAGATTATGCCAAGCCATATTTTTATATAGTAGTGAGATACAAAAGAAAATGTAGTCACTGAATGCTTTTTCGTACTGAATATGTTTTAAGGAAGATATTAAATTTGATACATTATGGAATATATTTTTAGAATCTGTTTAGAAAGGATTCAGTTACTCAAACAAGAGAAAGGCCGTGCCTAACAAAGAAAGAATAATTAAGAAGTTGTCCTTCCCATTTCAGATCAAATTCAATTTTATATAGACCCTATATAATATATATTTATAAGGTATACTTTTTATGTATTTTTCAAAAATACAAACTGGAATCCAACTTTCAAGCGTTTAAACACCGAAACAGAGTATTCAAATCACAGGACAAAGTTTTTCCTCTCGCCCCCCAATCAGTATTAACCCAATTTATAAGCAAAGCTTTGTAAAGTCAGTCGTGTTTGGACAAAATCCCCAGCTTTGCAGTTACATCGTGCCAAAGGCTGAGGACATGTTTTCTTGGGTAATTTTGTGTGTATCGTAAATGCTCCTACCGTACTTCAGTAGTTTCAAGTTTTTCAACCGCAAAACCATTTCTGACCAGCAGGTGGCGATTCGCTTCAGTACTTTATGAGATTCTTTTTTTGTTTTTTTCCACTTCATAAAAGAAATGTGTCTTATAGAAAAAGAATTTTTTATGAAACATGCTATTCTTAGTTTTCATGTCGGCAGTGACATTTTCCGTGGTGTTTCGTAAAGTTCTATCTTGTGCCATGATGAATAAAAAGTTAAGCAAAGGCTTTGCTCTCTGGCGTTCAGTCTGATGAATGAAGGCGCCGCGCCCGGGTCCACATCCACTTGGCCGGCCGCGAGCCGGTGCCGGGAGTAGCCGAAGCGCTAGTGAGGGCTGTCGGATGGTTCGGGGACACTGCGGCGCTTAGCAAGTCCTACTGATGACGCGTTGCAAGGGAAGGCCGAGGGTCGCCCCGTTGAAACTCGGCTGTTGGTGAGGAAGGGTTTGGCGCAGCGCAGTCCCTGTGCGTCACGTCTGTCCTACAAGCCTTGGATGCTTCATCTCCTTCGGGGCCGACATAATGACGCCGGATCGGGCTGACCTCAGGCTCCTCCGCCGGGACTCGGGAAGGATTTGCCCACAGGTCTCGGGTCTTCCTGGCTGCCCACACGCGGCCGCAAGTTGTACCCAAGACTCTGAGCAAACGCTACCTGACTGTGACTCGCGAGTTGCTCTTCTGGTCACCCACCCCCATTCGTGCTCCCCGTGTGTCCTCTGGGCTTTGAGCCCGATCAGGAGCTGCCAGTTCTCTCCCTCCGTTCTGGACCGGACCGCCCCATGTCTGGGGCCCTCTGTCCACCGGCTCCTGCCCTAAGAGTTCCGACTCGGAGGTTGATGCCCGTGACACACAGGTCCATCCATCTGTGCACAGTCAGGTCTAGAAGAGCCGGTCCAAAAGACAGGGCTCGGGCGTGTTTTAAATAATTAAACTCTGTGTGTGTGTGTGTGTGTGTGTGTGTGTGTGTGTGTGTGTGTGTGTGATGAATGATATTCACAGCACCACTTTCCCCTTCTCTTTGTGCGGCTTAAGCCCAGGGGCCATATCTTTTAGCTAAATGAGTGAAAGCTGGGGATTTAGATGCCCTTATCACATTGAAAATAAGTTGTTTTAAAACACACACATGGAGCGCCAGGGTGGCTCAGTTGCTTAACCGTCTGCCTTCGGCTCAGGTCATGATCCCAGAGTCCTGGGATCGAGCCCCACAAGGGGCTCCCTGCTCCGCGGGGAGCCTGCTTCCCCCTCTCCCCCTCCCCCTGCTTGTGTTCCCTCTCTCGCTGCGTCTCTATCAAATCAATAAAATCTTAAAATTAAAAAAAAAGTAAACACACACAAGACTCACGGACCTGAGTGGAGATGGAAGAAATTCATAAGACCTTGTCAATGATACAATAGCTGACAAGAAGAAAAATGAAATCCAAGCTTTTTCAAGTTGCACAAAACTGTCTGAGAGGCTGTTCAGGCCCGTGGTTCCTGGGAGCAGAGATCACCTCCGGGCGAGAACAGAGCTCACACTGTGCCAATGGAGTTGGTGCAAACGAAGGAAGCTTTTAAATTTAAAGCCCAGCTTGCTGCTTTCCTCGGGTGCATTTTACCACCCCTGGCTCGGCAGGGGGGCAGACGAAGGGCATGGGGAGTCATTGTCAGGAGCCACGGGAACAAAGTCCCCGCCCTTGGCGTGTTGGCGGATAAGCTGGCCATGGGGGCAGACTCCACAGAGCAGAGAGGAAGGAAGGGCCGCGACAGGAAAAGGGGCACACGGAGATGAAGACAGGACCACAGCTCGACCAGGCCGAATTTTAAAACGGGACTAAATCAGCAGCAAATGTCCAAGAAAAGCAAACAAAAAATCCAAAAAAACAAATGCAAAGCAAAGGAAAATTCCAGTAAGGGTTGAGAATCTTCGGCGCAGCCGAAGCAACAGACAGCGTGGTGCAGAGGGGAGGCAGCCGAGAGGGTTGGCTGGGGTGGGCACCCCTGGCCCACTGAGGGGGCCCCTCATCCAGCCGCAACCGAGGGCCCCCTGCCACCCCACCCCGGGAGATAGCCGAAGGTCAGAAGATTCCCAAAAGACAGTTCAGGCGACATCTGTTCAGCCTAGAGTGACCCAGTCACCCCAGTTCGCCTCCAACATCCCAAGTTTAGTAATCAAAACCCCATGTCCGGGGGCACAGGCCATGCTATGAGCCGGCAGGCAGGGGGAAGGGGGGTCGAGGGTGCGGAGCCCTCTACCTTGCCACCTCTCAGGTAGAGTCACCATATCAGATAGAGGACACCCAGTCCAACAGTCAGATAAATGAATGTCCGTGTTTTACTATGAGTATGTCCCGTAACATATCTGAGACGTAATTCTATTTTTTATTGTGTTATGTTAGTCACCATACAGTACATGATGAGTTTTTGATGTCTTGTTCCATGATTCATTGTTTGCATATAACATCCAGTGCTCCGTGCAGTCCGTGCCCGCCTTAATACCCACCGCCGGGCTCACCCGTCCCCCCACCCCCCTCCCCTCTGAAACCTTCAGTTTGATTTCCAGAGTCCACAGTCTCTCATGGTTCATCTCCCCCTCTGATTTCTCCCCCTTCATTTTTTCCTTCCTTCTCCTAATGTCCTCCATGCTGTTCCTTATGCTCCACAAGTAAGTGAAACCATACGATAACTGACTGTCTCTGCTTGACTTATTTCACTCAGCATAATCCCCGCCAGTCCCGTCCATGTTGATGCAAATGTTGGGTGTTCATCCTTTCTGATGGCTGACCGATAGTCCGTTGTGTATATGGACCACATCTTCTCTATCCATTCGTCTGCTGAAGGGCATCTTGCTCTTTCCACAGTTTGGCTATTGTGGACCTTGCCGCGATGAACATTGGGGTGCATACGGCCCTTCTTTTCACTACCTCTGTAACTTTGGGGTAAATACCCAGTAGTGCAATTGCAGGGTCATGGGGAAGCTCTATTTTCAACTTTTTGAGGAACCTCCACACTGTTTTCCAAAGTGGCTGCCCCAGCTTGCATTCCCACAGTGTAGGAAGGTTCCCCTTTCTCCACGGCCTCTCCAACGTTTGTTGTTTCCTGCCTTGTTAATTTTGGCCATTCTGATGGGTGTGAGGTGGGATCTCACTGTGGTTTTGATTTGAATCTCCCTGATGGCCAGTGATGATGAACATTTTCTCATGTGTCTGTTAGTCATTTGTATGTCTTCTTTGGAGAAGTGTCTGTTCATGTCTTCTGCCCACTTTTTGACTTGGTTATTTGGTTTTGGGGCGTAATTCTATTTTAAAAAAAGATTTCTTGCCCCAGATATGGCACAGGACATGCTTACCATCAAAAGTATTTAAAAGTCATTCACTGGTTAGCGAGTGTCCGTTGGCTAAGTCTGACATCTCCGATCTCCAGCCTTGATAGCCCACTCGGTCCCCAGTGGCATGAGACCTTCACCGAGTGTCGCACAGAGCCCCGTCAGTCCTGAAGGAGCAGCTGCATGCCTCGACTTCCACGTGGAGCGACATTCCCTGCTGCCTCCAGCCTCCTGCCTGCCCCGCCCCCCCGCCGGGCATCGTACCCCAGCCTCCCTGGGGTCCCAGCCTTGCCGCCTCTCTCACATGTGCCTCCCGTGTGTCTGCCCTCATGCTCTTAGCCTCCGGTTCTTGGGTTCCCTTCTGTCCGCCCCCCCGGCTCCTGCACGCTAGCACCCCTTACACACACCTCGTCCCAGGCAGGTCCCTGCGGCCAAGCCACTGATGCCCTCCTCCCCCTCTGGCCACAGGACGAAATCCACACTCCCCGTGGTAACATCAGAACACTCCACAGTCCAGCCTCCGCTGACCTTCCTGCTGTCATCTCTCCCCAACCCCGTCCCCCCGACTCTGGCCTACCCGGGAAACACCCCTTTCCCACACGTGGGAGGCACTTTCGCACTTCTGTTCCAGGGGCCTCGAGCGCTCCTCCCTGCTTTTCCTAGTCATGCAAAAGCTATTTTCCTTGTAAAGTTAGCTTGATTCTTCCCCTCCCATAAACGCGCCGGTTCATGACGCGTTCAGACACTTGGCTCACGTGGCCGTGGTAAGGAGCCGTTGCTGGGCGTTATCGGGAAGGCCGCGAGTCTTATCTCGAGGTCATTCCCACTCTGTCCTTGATGGCAGGGACTGTGTGCTCGGGACTGGGCAGAGACCCAGCATGTGGCTCGCATTTGATAAATGCTGGCCGAACGGATACATATGAACACAATTGGGTGGTTTCCCGTGTAATGGAGAAAAAAAATATACAAGTCCGTTGACCTCCCGGCAGAGCTTTGTGTAAAAAACCCACTGCTCCATGCAGTGCAGAGCTAGAGGTATGTTTGCCAAATAAAAAGGCTTTTGAGGAAATGGGGACACAGTCTGGGGAGAAGCTGAAGGCAAGTGCGGAGACCCTGTCTCCTAGCCAGCCGGGCCCCACAAACATACGTCGCCCAGCTCTGTAATATCTGGGGCAGGGAGGGCAGGTGGCTTGGATGTGGTACCTTTCCATTCTTAAGAGGAAAAATTTACTAGTAAACGTGGCAAGTAAATGCATATTTGCATGCTTCCTGGTCGGTGCTCACTTCATGATTGAAGAAACAATGACCTTTCCAAGTGTGGGCTTCAGGGTCAAAGAGGGCTGGAGTTTGAGTCCTGGCTTTGTCATTCATGAGCTGCGTGACCCCGGCCCAGGCCCGTTCACCTCGCTGACTCTCCATTTGCTCCGGTAGTCAGGGCATAACAACACCTCGCCTTCAGGATTGTTCTGAGGGTTAAGGCAGGAATAAGCTAGAGCAGTGCTGAATGAAGAGTCAACAACTAGCAGCGAAATGGGGCTCCACGTGCAATCACTTTCGAAGAAACAAATTGGAACCGTCCGCTGCCCAAGGCCGGTACCGTTAACTCACACTAACAGCATCTGCTCAAACCCCGGTGTTTTACCCCGACACTCATTTAACCCCCACAAGCAATAGACAGGAGCCCCAACCTTCCTCTCTTGCCAGAGGGCAGAGAGGACTCAGAGTGACAATCAAATGGGTTGCCCCGGGATTTGGTGGCAAGCCGTCCAGGTGGGCCAGCCTGCCATCTGGATAATTTCCAGTGACGTGCACAAAGCTCTGTGGTTCCCAGAGCCCTGGGTCTCTTTCAGGAAGGAGAGGGGCTCACCCGGAACCCCGGGGGAGGAGCTCCTACCTCTGGGATGACAACTGAGTCAAAAGGAGGACAGACCTCCAGTGTCCCATGGGGGTGCTGGGAGGAGGCTGTTGTTTCCCTACAAATAAGCTGCCCGCATTTGCTCAGAGGCTGTAGAGGAGGGGAAAAAACTCCAAAGCCTTTCGTCCTACCCTTTTAAGTGTCTTAACCAGGGCCTGTGAATTAAACCAGCAAAAGACAGCTTGACAGGAGAAAAGGGTTTGTTTCATATGCATAATAGGAGCCAACAAAAGAGTTGCTGGTTCCTTAAATGGTTCAAGTTAAAGGTTTGGATATCTAACTTAGGAGAGAAAAGGGAGTTGGGAGAAACAGCTTCCATGAGAAAAACAAATGGGTTTTTAGGAGAGCAGAGGGGAGAGAGGGAAGTTTGTGATAGTGTTTGTACAGGTGGGAGTGATTTCCCTATCTCCTTCAGGACCATAAAACTCCCCCAGAGAAGGGATTTGTGGTGGCTTCATTTCCCAAGAAGTTGCTGCTCTTATTCAGATACGGGAAGCTCTGAGAAGGTCTTTATCAACAACAGTTGAATGTCAAATGTGTTCAGCTTAAAGTCGTCTTGATCCCAGCTCCGGGGTTCTGAGTAGGTCTCAGCAAGGGTAAAATGAATTAGAGAAGGAATTAGAAACATGCTTCTTCCTTCAGGAGAGAAACAGGGCAAGTCAGTGTTCAGGAGCCTTGTCAAGTACTTTGCTTGGTCCAAGGTCAAGGATCCGGGTCCAGAATCTGTTTGGGAAAGTCAGTCGCGAGAGGAACATGGGGGCAGATGAGCCACCTGGCTCTTGTCCTTCCTCCTGGGTTGCAGGACTCTTTGCATCTGGTTGTCTTGCCCCTTCCCCACCCCCAAGAGATGTCCATCAGCTGCTTAGCTGGCTGGGGAAGGCTGGGTGCCACTGTGGCCGTGAGCACATCCAAGCTTGGCAGAAGGGTGAATACTTGCGAGATACCGAGCCAGTGCTGGCTCTCAAGGTCACTGCTGAGCCAAGTGTGCAAACAAAGGCAGTGGAGCACTTCAGGGGTGACAGAGCTGGGAAGCCAGAGGGTCAAGCTGGACCAGCCCTGGGTGAGGTTTTTCATAGCCATCCCACAAACGGCCATGTTTTGCATGGAAGTGTGTCTGCCAAAAAGATGTTGAAGTCACAGTACTTGTGGATGTGATCTCATTTGGAAAAAGGTTCTTTGCAAATGATCGACTTCAGATGAGGTCATTAGGGTGGGCGCTAATCCCATGTGGCTCGTGTCCTAATAAAAAGGGGAAATTGGGATGTAGACACAGACACACATTCATGTGAGGACTGGAGTTCTGCTACCACAAGCCAAGGAACTACCAGAAGCGAGGAGGGAGACCTGGCACAGGGTTCCCCTTGCACCTTTAGTGGCCTGGCTCTATGTACACTCCGATCTTACTCAGAGCTTCCAGAACTGCAAGAGAATAACTTTCTGTTGTTTAAACCATTCTGGTGGTGTTTCATTGTGCCCTAGCGAACTGATACTGTGACCAGGTTCAAGGACACGCACAGGTTCAAGGATGCGCAAGGAAGTGCCACGCACATCACAGCAGCCCCCCCGCCCCCCAGCAGCGGCAGTGTCTCCTGGGAGCTCTGTTAGGAAAGCAAGTCCTCCCTGACCTGCCCAATCAGGGGTCCTGGGGGTGCCCCCCACCATCTGTGTTTTAACAAGCCTGCCAGGGCATTCTGCTCTACACAAAACTTTGAGAAGCATCGAGCTGTGGAAACCACAAAAGGGAGAGAAGCGGAGGGGGGCAGGACAGGCAGCAAGATCCAAAATGCGGCTCTAATGCAACATTTTGCCCGACCGATATTGGATCATATATATGTATTTTAGCGTCAGCTGAAACAGGAAATCATGAAATGATCACCTGCTACTTTTAATCAAAAACACGTAAACATACATCATTTGTTCATCGGCCACAGTCACGGCCACCTCTCCGTGTGTGGGGTGGGGGGGTGTGGAGGGGTGAGCCTCATCCACCTACCGGTCCCCTTCCAGTTTCTTCAGGGCAACTTGAAGAGAATGCTGTGAGGCCATGAATGGAGGATGTTCTGGAGTTTTACACATGCTTTCCCGACCCTTTCCAGGTTCAGGGAAATATTTTTTGTGATTCTCCTTCAAATCCTTCTTAGCCATTTATCGGCATAAATAGACTTGGTTTATGCATTTACACGGCATTGTGTCTTTCGCTTCATTAAAATGAAGCTAGTGGCTCTTGGAAAGCTGACCATTCGATTACTAGCGCGGGGCTCGGCTGGCTGTAGGGATCAGCCAGCTCAAGTTTTTCTTTCTTAAAAATAGCTTCAGGGAGCTGTAATTACATGCCATATGGGTCGCCCAGTTGCAGTTGCTGGTAGAGTCACTGAGGGGTCCAAGCAGCAATTTCAGAACATCTCATCACCCCTGAGAGAAAGCCCCGCACCCACTGCCAGTCGCTCCGAATTACCCCCTCGCCCTGGCAGCAGCCGCTGCTAACCTACGTTCTGCCTCTATAGCTTTGCCTCTTCTGGGCATGTCTACAAATGGAATCATACGGCATGTGGCCCTCGGTCTTGGCTTCCTTCACTTAGCATGATGTTTTCAAGATTCCTCCGGGTTGTAGCGGGCCTTGGTGCGTCTTTCCTTTCTATGGGTGGGTGGTACTCTAGTCCAGCCCAGTGCTAGGTGGGTAGTACTCTAGTCCAGCCCAGTGCTAGGTGGGTGGTACTCTAGTCCAGCCCAGTGCTAGGTGGGTGGTACTCTAGTCTAGTACGGCTAGGCTACCACTTATCTACTGGTTCGTCGGTGATGAACATTTGGGTTATTTCTAAGCCAGCACATTTGACAGAAGGAAAGCGGTGGTAGCTAGGAATTAGCCCAAGTGTAGGCCAAGCGAGACTACTGATGTTCTTTCTGTGAAAACTAGTTTGAAGCGGGCTTTCGAACCACATTATTTTCCCTTCGCTTGTGCATCCTCGGCCCCAAACATGGCACGACCCAGCCTGTCTGAATGTGAGAGAAGTAGGCCGCATGAACCCTAGAAATCTGGTGTGGAAGGAACGTGGAAGATAATGTGAGGAAGGTGAGTTTTCCAGATCTAAAGCGACTGTCGCCATAACCCACCCGGCAAACGCCGAGAACGAGCACACAACGAAGATTCTCTTCTGCCTTCCGCCGTCACACTAGCCACCCACTCCAGATTTGAAACCCTGGCCTCAGAAAGGGGCCCAAATGAAGGAAAAATACCTTAATGAAATGATGATTAAGTGTGGGATTTAAAAAGCCATAGTGAAATAATCCTCCGGTGGGCACCGCAGTTTATTCTAAGTGACTCATCGGATAAGGCTAAGCAGAGAGACTCTCTCCTGGGAACAGACAGGGGAAGGGGGTGGCAGGACACAGACCTGAGGCTGAATTGGCCCCGTGAGCTTGCAGAGGAGGAACCTTACTGTCCACGGTTGCGGGAGACCCCCTCCTGCCCCACATCACACCCAGCGGCCATCAACAAGCATTGTGAAGCTCAGGCAGCAGGTAGGAAGCCGTCTGAGGATGCAGGGAGGAATCCACCCTCTCAGGACGAAGCTCAAATCGGGCATGAAGGGAACAGCACGAGAGAGCTGGAATCGGCCAGGCACACACCCAACCTTGCCCTTGTGGTGAGGAGTCCCAGCAAGGGCCCTGCTGCTTGTAGGCAGAAGCATCCTGCTAGTATTCTGTAGGAAACCACTGAAGAGCCCGGGAACCGGCCACAGGAACTCAAGTGAACTTGCACCCCCTGGACTATCACAGGCTGTCTTTAAGTTGGAATTCCAGAACTTACCACCATTTCATTTACAGAGTATCCCTCAAAAGACTGGATACCTCGCTGGTCAGGGCTGCCCCTTTTGCATTTCATATCCCCGGGATGCAGCACAGGGCACAGCTCCCTAGACACAGGGAACTGCTAGGAATGTTCCAGTTTAATACACGAGCCCAGTTCCAACCCCACCTTGTCCACCGAAACCTGGCCTCATGACAGGAGTTTGTTCTGATTCTGAATGGGGCTAACGCCAGAGAGAAGACTTAGCCTAAAACCCCGAACATCTGAAATGACTTCCAAGTTCTAAGTGAGACTTCCTGTCAGCGCAGGGAAGTACTGACCCCCGGACATGAGCAAGCATGATCTGGCCCCCCCAGGAGCTCTGAACCCCACTAGGCTGTCTTCTCCAGGAGTGCTGGAAGCTGGAGCGACCGCTGACCTTGTCCTCCGCTTTGCTGGACAGTTTGCAGCGGGCGTGGCAATTCTCAAGAACTACCCAGGCCCGCGGCGACCTGCCCGTGGCTCCATTTCCAGCTTCGTTACACCACTTTCCCATTCTGATGCCTCATCCTACACTTATCCTGCAGCACCGAGCGCCCCCCCCCCCAGTACGCCATCAGTAATTCCTTTGCTCCGCCATTTGAACCGTGGTTAGGAGAGAATGGCCGCCAGAAGGGAGACTACAGCCTCCCTTCTGTAAAGATCACCTCTGTGGAAACGATTGTGACACGCAAAGGGACTCTTAAAGTCCAAACCTGTGAACGATCAGCTTTATTTTAAAATATACAAATATTCTGACATGTAGAAGAGCTTCAAGTTGTTGGATTTTGAAACCAGCACACAGAACTGACACAACAAAGAAATCGGTACCAACCGAATCCCTCCAGACTGCCAGTTCCTTCTACTAACCGAACGCTAGACTCCAAGGAAATCGAAATATTATCGACACTTAAGAAAAACCTCAACAGTCGTTGGGAACACGCTGCTGTAAGCATAACCAGTTTCTGAGTCACTGGTGGAAAGAGTTTCAACGGCAAACTTAGAGCTCTTTTAAAAAAGAAAATCTGCACCGAGAGAGCGAGTTGATGCAAACACTCCGGGGAAAATACTCTTCTTCTGAACCCTAACATTCAACAAAACAGAATCCCATTTTCGAGAGGGACCATCCTGGTGCTGTGATGCGCGCCAAGCCCTCGAGGCTCTGGTGGGGCCGGCTGGGGCGGGGGCGGTTCGGGCAGGACGGGAAGCGGGACTCGGGCGTGGGGGAAGCGGGTCAGGGGCCGCGGGCAACGAGGCGCGCTTGCTGGGAGCTGGGGTTCGTGGCAGGGTAGTGGGAATTCAAGTCTTTAAAGAGTGAAAACAGATCCCGACGCACGTGCATCCTCAAACCACGGGGGAGTTGAACTATTCTAGAACAAAGTCCAGCCTGAGAAATTCTCACCGCTGAGAACTAGGAGCCATGATGCGCCTCCGTTCGCGGAGTCCGTTGCCAGCGGGTCGCTCTGCGTTTTCGTCCCACAGGGACCGCGAGACGCTGCCGACTCTTCCCGAAGCGGAACGGCGTCCCTGTGCCGCAGGTCCGTTCGGACAGCCGGCCGGCTGCAGGCTCCGCAGCAGAACCCGGGCTTTCAGGTCTACGTCTCACGTATCCCGGAGACAGCAAGGAAAAAGCAGCTCTCTCCGCGCGACAAACATTCCTTTTCAGACGTTCACTTTTCTAGATTAAATACACAGGCAATGCCGCGGCCGGAGGAAAGACCAAGGGACCGCTTCTCACTGAGGCCAAGTGGGAAGGAAACCTGCAACGACCCGCTAGAAACTGGGCAAAGTAAAAACCAAAGAACACGGCGCGGGGCACCCTCGCTCGCGTGCCGTTCCCCTTACATCACGAGAGCGGTTAGTTTGGGGAAATAGTTTAATGTACTGCTCGGAAAAATAAGAGTTTCTACTTCCCCATCTCTGGCGAGGCAGCAGCTAGGAAGTCCAGCGCCACCACGCGACCTTCATCCTGTCCCACACGGCCGACAGCGAGTCCAGGGCGGGCCGCACGTCCAGGACGGTGAACTGGTAGTCCTGGTTGACCTCCCCGCCGTCGTAGTAGTCGATGACGTACCGCACTTCCGTCCCGCAGCGGTCGATGATCCAGTCGTGCCTGTCGAAAGGCAGCTCGTACCTGAAATGAAACACGTTTGCGGGCGTGAGACGCCTGCTCGCCGGCGCCGCGGACCCGCGGGGAGCCCAGGTCAGGCGACGGCTCATCTGTCCGCAAAGGCAACGCGGTCAGCAGGGAAGAGCCCCAGGCCGGGGAGGTCGCCGAGATACTGCAGAGCTCCAAGCGCGAGCCAAGAGCCGGCCGGGGCGGGAAGGGAAGGGGGCCGCTAAGCGCCCGGCCGCAGAGAGACCACGGGAGGAGGAAGAGGACAGTTCCGAGAACACAGAAGGCAACTCAACTCGGGGCTTCGATCATGAGACAGGGATGGCGCACGACACCCGGAGAAGTCCGCCCACCGACCGCCCACCGACGGGCAAACCTGAGGAGAGGAAGGACTCTCCGGCTGAGCGCCGGTAACGTTCTGGAAGGTGGCACAGCAGTCCTGAGACTGCTTAGCTTGGGTGCCACGAGCGGAGGACCGGCCGGGAACACTTCTGCAGGGCCACTCACCCCATCCAGGACCGAATTCTCGCCCTCGGTGAATACTCTTTTGCTTTACCTCCGAACCGGATCAATGACGGACCACAAGGACACTCCCTGGAAAGTCCCAAGCAAGAAAAGCCTATTAAAACACTTCCCTCCGTTGAGAAACGCTGCAGTCTCTTAACACAGTTTTCTGTAATTTCACGTTGACGGACTGAGGGTACTTTCAGGACAGTTCAAAGAAATATCCCTATTCGGTAAAAATGCTGCTCTTTGCTCCTGGATCAAGTGCATTCCACCCCTCCCCGGCATCCCGAGCACCTGCGGCCTTCCCAGGAGGCAGGAAGTGCACTTCTCGTCCGCTGCGGGGACAGAGGCATACTCTCAGGGGGGAAAAAAAACAAATGTGAAGTACTGGGCATCACGCTTGACTTTCACACCCTGCAGCTGGATTTTTTAAAATGAATAAATGAAAATCTTCTACTTTTATTTCATGTGAAACCAATGAACAAGGCTTCATGAAGAAAGATGCTGGAAGAATCCCTAAGAACGAATGAAATTCGTGCTGCACCAGCTCTTTAAGTAAGTAAATACGAGAGAGGGGGCCGATCTGTTAGGAGAGACGTCAGCCTTGCCGGGCCTAAGGACATGAGCGGGAGAGAACAGGCCCGAGGGTGACCAAGCCCTACGTGAGGCCCATCGCAGTCACTTTGCTTCCCGCTTTATCAACTACTCTCTAGCGTCTCTTCTCAAGAGGGTCCCTGGAGGCTGCAGCAGGTGTCTTTAAAAGGCTGACCTAATTTTGAGGGACCCTGGAAACCAACTAGAAGGGGGGCTGACACTGACAAAGTGGCATGTCCTCGTCTGTCTTCTCTGCTCCGTCCCGCGACAAGCGGCTGGCAGGGGCTGCCGCTCGGGCACACGTTCCCACCCTGGCGGCTCGCATCACTAGCGAGCTGGAGGGAGGACAGATCTGAGTCCTGCTGCTCTCGGGTTACCGAGAAGGGAATCCTGCTTTCTGCGGCATTCCCTCCTCACTGGGACCCCTCTTGGCCTTGGTGCCTGGCACCGACACCCAGCAAGTGCTACTAATGAAACTCAGAGTCCAAGTATTAAAAAACAAAACAAAACAAAACAGGACATCTACACCAAATCATTCCGTGGACTTTGGCTAAGAAGTTAACCACATTTTATCGTGAATTTATTTTTACTATAATTTTTTAAAGATGTTTATTTGACAGAGAAAGACACAGCAAAAGAGGAACACAAGCAGGGAGGGTGGGAGAGGGAAAAGCAGGCTTCCTGCTGAGCAGGGAACCTGATGCGGGGCTCAAACCCAAGACCCTGGGATCATGACCTGAGCTGAAGGTGGATGCTTAGCCCACTGAGCCACCGAGGTGCCCCTATTTTTATTTTTAAAGATTTTATTTATTTGAGAGAGCAAGTACAAGCAGGGGGAGGAGCAGAGGGAGAGGGAGCAGGCTCCCCACTGAGCAGGGAGCCTGATGTGGGGCTCGATCCTGGGCCTCCACGATCATGACCTGAGTGGAAGGCAGACATTTAACCAACTGAGCCACCCAGGCGCCTCCTATCAGGAACTTAAAACGTAATCCGCCTGTGATAATACAATCTGGCTATTTATGCTGACATTCCCCACCCCTTCTCAAAGTGTCCTCCTCAAACCAGGAGCACCTGTGTTGTTCTGGAACTGTCAAGTGTGAGCCTCAGCCCAGATCTACTGAATCGGGAACCCTGGGGTGGGGGCCCGGCACTCAGTGCTTCAGTAAAACCGCAGGCGAGGCCGATGCAGCTCAAGTGCGAGGCCCACTGCTCCAACAGACTGACGGCCCATCGCTGCCAACACACTCGACTGCATTCACCTAGGCCCTCTGAGAAGAAGGCCCATGGGCTAAGACTACCCTTGATGTTTAGTCTTACCGGGGAGTCAATACGGCTAAGGGAACAGGACCGTTTTTCTCCTCAGCCCTGGGGCAGAGAGCACTGTGCCATCTCCCATCCCACGTGCTGTGCCTTCAATGCACATCCCTCCCATTGAGAGGTGCAGTCCATGGCCCCTCCCCTTGAACCTGGGCAGGCTTGTGGGACAGCTGAAGCCAGGTCACCAAGAGAGATGCAGCTTCCCTGGAGCTTTCTGGAATTCGCGCTCTGGCAACCCAGCCACCACGGTGTGAGGAAGCCGAAGCAGCCACAGTGAGAGGCTGGGGGAAGGTGTCCTGGCTGACAGCCGGCACCAGTCAGCAGACGAGTGAATGGTCCAGCCTTCAGAGAATTCCAGCCCACGGCTGCCAAGCCGTCCCTGATCAGAACCTGGATGAGGCCCTGGCCACTGGACGCAGAGACCAGCCATCCCTGCTCTGTACCTGCTGCACTTGACACCCACCGAATCCACAAGTACAGTGATAATGCTTGCCTCTCACACAGCCGCATGCGAGCGGTCTACCCCACCACAGTCACTGGAGCACGCCTGCTGCCGAAAATGCTGTATTAGAGGGACGCCGGGGGGCTCCGTCAGTTAAGCCACTGCCTTCGGCTCGGGGCATGATCCCAGGATCCTGGGATCGAGCCCGGCATCGGGCTCCCTGCTCAGCGGGGAGCCTGCTTCTCTCTCTGCCTCTGCCTGCCTCTCTGCCTGCTTATGCGCTCTCTGACAAATAAATACATAGAATCTTTTATAAATAAATAAATAAAATGTTGTATCAGAGTAACACTTTGTTTGAATAAAAGGTTTAAACTCATACTTACGCAGCATGAAGGGCTTCCCACTTCAGAATCTCCTTCCAAGCTTGCTCGTTATTCTGATTGTGGATTCTGATGATGTTGTACATGTCTTTCTGACTAATATCATCATCCTTCCACTTCCACCTAGGAAAGAACGTCTGGTAAAACTTAGTAAAACCTTACTGAGAATGCCATAAAATCAACCCATATTCATTTCACCGAGTGACCAAAACCCTCACACACGTATCAAGGAACCATAAGGTGACACTTTTTCAGTCAGTACCACTGATCAGTGATTCCTCACCTTTTTCTAAGTATTTTATGTAACTAACTGTATTTTTTTTAAGATTTTATTTATTTGTTAGAGAGAGAGAGAGAGAGAGAGCGAGCACAGGCAGACAGAGAGGCAGGCAGAGGCAGAGGGAGAAGCAGGCTCCCTGCCAAGCAAGGAGCCCGATGTGGGACTCGATCCCAGGACGCTGGGATCATGACCTGAGCCGAAGGCAGCTGCTTAACCAGCTGAGCCACCCAGGCGTCCCACTAACTGTATTTTTAAAGACTGCTACTGGCTATGATGGGTTAATCTTCTGTGTCAACCTGACTAGGCCATGGGGAGGGAGGTACTTAGTGAAACCTTATTCCAGGTGTGTGTGTGAGGGTGTTTCGGACGAGAGTGACATTGAAACGGGGAGAACAGGGGGCTCTCCGTAACGTGGGCGGGCTCATCGGATCAGCTGAAGGTCTAAACAAAACAGCAATGAACCCTGCAAGACGGGCTCTTCCTGCCTGACTGCCTTCCAACCGGGACACTGGTTTCTCCTGCCCTTGGATGGGAACGAAAACATCAGTTCCTCCTGGGTCTCTAGGCTGCTGACTGCAGACCATGGGACTTCTCAGCCTCAATTACGTGAGTCAATTCCTTAAAATAAATCTCTATGTATAAAGACATACATTATATACTTATACATATATATAATATATATTGCATACTGATGGGTGTTTGGGGATGAAAACCTCTTTAACATTTAATTCTTAGATGAATCTGATGAGCAAACTTGTACCCTCGGGAAGACGCTCACTCACCCTTTCCGTAACATCGCATTCCAGAACATCTGTTCGGAAGGATACACCCAGTTTTTCTCCGAATCTGCTCTCGGAATGGACGACTCTTCTCTCACAGTAGACAGTGCAAACGGCTGATCGGGGGCTGGCATCTGATTGGGTGGTGGCATCTAAAGAGATTAAGCGGATTTTTTTAAATGTTGGAAACAGGACGTAAAGTAGAAACAAACAATACTAATCCATGACTTTCTGGAAAGCAGGGTACAGGTCCCGATTACGCCAGTGACGGCAGAAGTTCAGTTCTCCCAGATAACCTGGCTGCTCTGAAGAGCCAGAGTTCCAAAGTTTCTCCTTCTTGCTGAAGTTCTCACAGACGGTAAGTTCACACTGTGCTTAAGTTTTCTGTCTCTTTCTCCCCAAGGATTAAGAAGTAAAAACTAATACCGTGACTGCCGGTGTTTCTGTAAACCTTTCTACAACGAGCTTTTCAAAAATGACTGTTCACTCTTCTGAGGGACAGCATCATAAAGTACAGGTGCGCCACCACTTTCTTTTTAGATATTCTTTACTTTTAGGATCTGACCGATGCTTTCAGTCTCTGGGCTGAACACAAGAGAGACGAGCAGTGACGCCACATGGGCCGACTGGAAGGGGGGCAAGAACCCTTCCTCCCAGACACCAGGGGCAGCAACACTGTTGTGTGAACACCTTCCCTGGACCAGGGTTCTCACCCCAGGACCCGATGCCATTTGGGGCTAGACAACTTTCGGTGACGGGGGTCTGTTCTGAGCACTGTAGGATTTTTAGCAACCTCCCTGGGTCTCTACCATATAGTATCCCTCCTCCCAAGCTGTGACAACCCATGTCCTCCCAGGGACAAAATCATCCCTGGCTGAGAACCCCGGGCCTAGAACTTCTTCTGTGTTGCCAGGTTGAAGATCTAGCAGATGCCCATTTATTATTAAGTCACGCTACGCCCTGGCTCGAATGGTGGCGGCGGGGGAACTGGGTACGCCAGGCGCCACCGTGAGCACATTACCTGCATCGTCACCACAGGGGGCTGGAGAACATGTCAGAGGCAGCTGAGATTCACTGGGGGCCCCCCACTTCCCAGCTGAGTGATGTGGGGCAAACCGTACCCTCGCTCATTCTCGGTGGCTTCAGCTCTAAATATGGGGACATTAACACCCCTGGCTGCCCACGGGCATGAGGATTACTAGAGAGACTGTGTGGTGCTCAGAGCGAGGGCTACAGATGTCTCCAGAAGCAATGCTGGCTAGTATTAATTTCCTTGCTATAGGTAACAATCCCAGGAGTAAGAGTCTAGGTCTGTGGGATTCCAAAAGGCCCATGTTCTGACCCACTAGGCTATGAGAAATTATCTAGAATAGTAGTCCTATGGCGGCACTTCTAGCAATGTCTGGAGACACATTAGGTGGCTGGGACTGAGAAAAGAGGGTATCATGGCATTTGGGGATGACGACCATGGACATTGCTTATATCCTGCAGAGCATGGGACAGCGCCCTGCCTCAGGGAACTGGCCAGCCTCAAATCTCAACAGTGCTAAAGGTGGGGAGACCCTGATCTCATCTGCCTTCTTCCTCAACACAACAGTTTCCTTATATCTTGGCAAGGTCATTACTGACTGTTGCGGCTGAATGTTTGTGTCCCTCCAAATCTACTGAAACTGCCAACACCTTCCAACAGGACTTCTCGGCCTCTGGAACTTTGAGAATGGCATGTCTGTTGTTTACAAACCACCCACCTGATGGTACTGGTGTGTGTGTGTGTGTGTGTGTGTGTGTGCGCGCATATATATAATATATAACATGTATGTTGTCATACACACACACACAATCCCACTGCCCTTCTCTTCCAGACTAAGTATATCTGGTTCCTTCAAATGTTAGCCAAGATTTCTAAATACTTCAGATAACCCTGGCCTTTTTTTTTTTTTTAAAAGATTCTATTTATTTATTTGAAAGAGACAGTGAGAGAGGGAATACAAGCAGGGGGAGTGAGAGAGGGAGAAGTACACTTCCGGCTGAGCAGGGAGCCTGACGCAGGGCTCGATCCCAGGACCCTGGGATCATGAACTGAGCCGAAGGCAGAGGCTTAACGACTGAGCCACCCAAGTGCCCCAACTCTGGCCTTCTAAGCACCCTGTTCTGGCCTTCCAGAGTACAGATCTGAACGTGTCTGTCTCTCCATTAAAATGTGATTTCAAATAGGAAACCTCCATTCCCTACACCATCACAAAATGTGTTGAGGCCTACGCTTGTCTTGTCTTTGCTTGCTCAGTGGCATTCCACTGGTGGCCGCCACTTGACTCTGTGCCACAGCAGTGACTCTCACACAGGCTGGCACCTGGCTGTGCCAGAAAACAGAGCCCTAACCAGGCATCGTGCCTGTGGTTTCCCAGGACCAGAAATACCTCTACCCAGTGTAGCGGAACCCCTAATGGCACTTCCCCGCCTTCCACTCTCCCTAAAGGGAAATCCCTTTGCTGTGGCTTCTTTGCAGTCAACCTATTCTGGCACTTCATGATCAGTGTTTCCTTTACGAGGCACTCTCTGAAACTACAATTAGTGATGCGTTCAGGAGTTTCAGTGTGGACGGACTATCAGACTTCTTTATTTTAAAAGGAAAGAAGAATGAATCCTAGCAGTCAGCAGTCTGTCCTGAGAAGCCATAAAAACATCTCTGCAGAAAAAGTTCCAGAAGAGGGGCTGAGTGTGAATTACCAGATTAGAAGGATCTAGGTTCTCCTTATTCTTAGCCACAGCGCCCGTAACAGGACATTCCACATACTCGTACGCACGATCCTGGTGGGCAGGCACGGCGTTCGTTTTGTTCTCACAAGCTGGGTTAGATGGCTCTGTGCTCACTGGACAGCCTGAAATAAATCAAGTCAAAAACAGTGTCACCACAAAGGCAGGACATCTGGCTCTCTCAATCCCGGCCCTAAAGAGCTGGCTTTCTGACCAGTGATCACCATTAAAGGCAAAGCCAGCTTTCTACTGTTCCAAGCTGCCGAGGGCTAAACCAGCTTACGTTCTAGTATCCTATAGACCAGGGGAAGGTTCTATAAATTTCCTTTCCCCTTGAGAGAGAAATGGGTACCCATTCCCTTATCGTGTCACACCTGTAGCAAAACTAAACCAAAAACAAACAAACAAGAAAACCTCAACATTTAAGAGAGAAATGTACTGTTCACCGCACAGTTTTAGCGATGGACGAGAAAAGAAGGTACCTGTGTGGGTCCCCAGCAGTGAGCTGTCGCCGAGCAGCTTAAGCAGAGGCCCAGCCATGCTTTACCGGGTCTCCCTGACTTTCAATTTACAGAGTCCAGACAAGGCCCGGCCTGACCAGGACAGAGGACGCTGGGCTTACCAGCACCTTCCCCCAGGTACTGGAGACAAGAGATGGAAGTGAGCAGAAAAGCCTTCAAAAAGGCTCCTGGAGAGAAGTCTGAATGGCGCCCTGCTTGTGCTTTGCTCCAGGACAGAAACAAGGCACCGAAAACTACCCCTTGATGGCGTTCTATTCCATCAGTGAATAGCAAGCATTTAGCAAGAAAAGGCACATACTAAAGAATATGGTATATAGTCCACATGGGACCCAGCTGCTACTTAAGAGGGAAGGTGTGAAGCTACAAGAGCCCAGCAGGAGGGGCAGCTGACACCCAAGGATCCAGGGTGCTCCTGGAAGCAAGGGTGGGGACTGAGAAGCGGGTCTTCCACTGACGAGAGGGGGCAGGCACTGGGAGAGCCATGACCCAGGAAGACAGCTGCCCAAGTAAGGGATCCTTGCATTAGACAGCAGCAGTGACACCAAGAATGTGTTGGATGCCCTACACACCAAAGACAAATTTCTTTTCAGTTCCCTTCCTCTGTTCCTCCTCGCTGACCCTCATTCCCTAGGGGCCTGTATGGATGTCCGCTTGAGGGGTGAAGGGAGACTTCTCCACCAGCTTTCCACTCCACCATTCAAAATGCCAATCTCTCCGGGGTCACCGATCCCAGCTGGGTGTGAGAAAATACCGTTACATTTCCCAGATAACCAGGAGCCCCATTAGTCGCTTACAAATAGCCATATTCTTTACTTTCCCAAACAAATCTGACTGACAGCGCTTCTGGATACATAGTAAATGAAATCAAACCACATTCAGGGCTCTGTGATCCAGCCGGGGACACTCAGTGCAGATACACAACAGCTCTGTCCAACTGTCTCCATTCTTCCTGTACAGAGGGAACCCTGGAAGAGCACTGGGTCTGTCCTTGTCCAAGGTCACAGAGTTTTGCTGGCTTTGCCACTTACTAACTGTGTGGTTTTTAAGTTTTCTGAATATAAAATAGACAGAAAACCTAACCACACAGGAGTAGGAGGATGAGAACGCGTACTCCACTAGGCAAAGGATTTCTGTGTTCTATGCACTGCTGTCTCTCGGTGCAGAAACAAAGCCAGCCGGTGCTTGGCACAGAGTGGGCGGTGAGTAAATTCTTGCTGAACGACCAAAGGAATCAAAGACTACAATGCAAGAAAGTGTTTTTCAGGTCATACTTTTATATAAAGCATCTAAAGCAAATGTGGACCAGTGAGGAATAAAAGACAGCTTTGCCATTCTCACCTCTGCAGCTAAGGAAAGAGCAGCAAGGCCGTAAGCGATGACTTACTTTTACAAAGATGAATAATGCAACGGGTGTAAAGTTGCCTTAACAGATAAAGACAGATCTAGACCAAGGTTTCTCAACTTGGCATTCCTGACATTTGGGGCCAGGAGATCTTTGTTGCAGAGGTACACAGTGCACTACAGGATGTTTACCAGAACTCCTGGCTTCTACTCGTTGGATGCACCAGCTCCTCTCAGTTTTGACCAACAAAAATGTTTCCAGACATTTCTGAGTCTCCCCCACCCCGGGGTGGGGGATGGGCATGGCCACCCAGGTTGAGAGCCTCTGACTGCAAACTTTGAGGAGTAAGGGCTAATGTATGAAGCCACCATTCCACTCTCGTGCACTGTGTTAATTGTCACAACAGCCCTGTGAAATATTATTATATCCTCACCTTTCAGATGACAGGTTGTGACTTAGAAAAGTAACTTGTTTATAGTCACATACCTTATAAGTACACCATAAGGACAGAACTCACTTTGCCCCACGAGTGTGCTGTGCTGCCTCTTCCTTAAAACCCTTTTGAGAATTCTTTTTTGTTTTTATTCGCTAGACAAAGGGTCAATTACCTTTCATTTTCCCTTCATGCATAGGACATCCGGAAGGCGGGGGTGCTGCCTGATGATCTGAAGCATCTGAGGTCTGAACTGCAACAGCTGGGGTAGACGCAGACAAACCCATGGCTGCAACCAACGCGCTGAATCCAAATAATTCTAAACTCAATCGTGCCAAAGCAAAAAGACAGGTTAATGTTGATGCCTGGGCTCCGACGACTCCCTCGGTCTCCTTAATCTACCCAACGCTCCTACTTCCTCGTCATCCTGATGTAAATCTACAGGGTCGGGTATCCACTTCGAGGGATAGCTTTAATGTATTATAAACCCTTCGGGAAATATCAGTGTGAAATCTAAACCACACCATTCTTTAGGATCTCGTTTCTAAGATGCGCGGATTTTGGGGGTGAGGTGGTGGGCTCCCTGAAAAACTACGTCACGGATAGAGAGCATAGGTCTGGGGAACAGGGAGCCCTAAACGTGGTGACCCAGAGAGGAGTCCAGACTTAGAAAAGAATTTGGAATCTGGGCAGGGTACCGCGCGAAAACGAATTCGAGGAAGGAAGGAAAGGACCTCCGAGGGGGAAACGCGGCCAAACTTGTCTTCACACGGTCCCTCCGCATCCCACCTGTTCCAGTCCCGGGACCCCGAAACCCACCGGCCTCAGCCAGCCTCCTCCTCCGCACCTGACTCCTGTCCCGAACCGCTCCGAGAAGCCGGCCCCGTCTCTAACCGCCAAACCGCGACGCCTTCTCCTCTCTCGGTCACCGCTATCGTTGCGGTCACCGCTGGCGCCCTAGCGCACCGCTACTTCCTTTTCCGAAGGCGGGACTTCCGGGCGCACAGGAGGCGGGGCGCGGACTGAAAAGGAAGGGCTTCCGTCGAGCCCGAAGAAGCGGGCCCGCCCCCTCCCGCTTCGACCTATAAGTGCGAGTGCCGGTCGCCGGCCCCGCCCCTCCAGGCCAGCGCGGGCAGGGAGAGTTTGGGCTGAGCCCGAGACTTCCATAGAACGAGGCTGTCCACTCTAGCTCTTTTAAGCCGTAGAAGGGTTGCTTTGGAGGTGTTAGTTTTAAAAGTCTTTATCTTTTAAGCTGTATCCCATCAGTTTTAATTATAGCAATGACTCAAGCACTACCAGTAGATGTCCAGAACTGTGGCCGACTCTGGAGATCCCAAAATGAACAAATCAAGGTTCCGACTGCCAAGGCCTTCTTAACTGGGTGTGTGGACTTGAAGGTCTGTATTTTCACTTACCTCTAACAGAAACTTAGTATTTTTTCCACCAGGAATGCAGGCAACAAATCCTAGGAGTGTTAGCAATATGTGGTACTAATAGAAATCACAGGGAAGTTGTCACAAATGATGGTTGTTTCTGTCTTAAGATAATTTTATCTTGTTACTTAAAAGTATATAAAAATATACAGAAGCATATGCCTTTCTGTATCACGGTGATGGGACTGTGAAGCATGCCCAGATGGCCCTTCAGGGCCGGCAGGCCATCTCCAGGGTGCTGGGGGCTGTTAGCCCCTGACACCGCTGGGCTGAGTCTCTCTCCAGGAATCGTCCTCTGCCAAAGAGAACTGCATCAGGCAAAATCAATCCCCTCCCTGAGCACAGGCTGCTGCCTCCAAGTGGCCTCTGCAAAGGCACATAAGCCCCAGGCCCTCGACTCAAGGAGGTCACCTCGGAAGGGCCCTCCCAGTGTCAGTGGCTGAGACATCCACGGTGACTGCATCACAGTTCGACTTCTCGCTTTGCCTAGACCTCCCGTCACTCTCATTGCTGTGCACGAGAGCCCTCTGCTGCACGTTTCTTGGAGTCTCGGCCATTTTAATAATTATTTAGATTTGGTGAGGTCAACGAATCAGGAAACAACTGCCATTGAATAAACAGTTGATTATATTCACAGATCCCAAGAGAGGGGTATACATCACACGGTGGAGTGCCACACGCAGGAACACTGGAGTCCTTCGTGAGCCAGGGGGTGAGGGGGAAGAAACAGGAGAGGCAGGCTCTGGGGCAGGCACACAGCGTGTAGTGGCTTAGAGTATGAGAGCCCAAGACCAGAGGTGGTTGGCGAGTGTGGACTTTGCTCAAAAAAGGGAACGGACCAGCCACTAGGCAGGGCCTTCAAACTGGATCAAGATAGCATTTTAAAATCTATGTTATATCAGTGTATATCTCCTGGGGAACCGGACCTTTAATGATCAAAATCTGTTTTTCTAAAATATGTGGATAATTTCTTTTCAATCTATTAATTTCTTTAGTGATTTCTTGTAATTTGTTTTACGCACGTAAAAATATTATTCTGAGAAGAGACTCAGAGACTTCACCACAATCCACAGGGGCACATGGCACAGAAAGGCCCCAAACCCTCTGGTGATGGGAGAGACAGGCATGCAAACAAAACTGTATTTACATCTGAGGGTATGTATGTGCAGACTCTTGGAGGCAAAAGGGGAGAAGTGACTGTTTCGAGGGTCATGTGCCAAAAGTGGATAGGAAGGAAAGAGGTAACAAGGATGCCTTATAAAAGAGCTACCAAACAGGGTGTTAAAGGAGAGCTGTAGGTGGCTAGGGAGACTGGGAGGACCCGTTCACCCTCAATTCCCACTGTACCCAAAGACTTACTGCTCCTTAACTGTTTCTTCTACTTTTCCTTCATGTTCCAAACAACATGCTAACACAAACACATGTGTCCCTCTCCTGTGCCAATTAGCCACACGCTTTTGGATACATCACAGTTTAGTATTTCTATTATTGTGACTGTGAAAATATTTGTTATGACCAAAGCTGGATTTTTTTTTCAATAGAATTTAATACTTGCCTTTTCCCCCTTTGTCTAGATTTTTAGGTTATCCCTAAGCTTTCTGTCTGCATTGTAAGACTCCTCCCAATGCATTTAAATATGTCAACTAATGTGTATGTTTCCCTTTTTTCCCTTGAGACCTCACTCAGATAAGCACCTCACTTTGGCCACTGCCTAATTCTAAACTGTTTGGAAGTGACTTATGCTCGTCATCTTCTAGGACTTCCTTTCAACCTTTTCCTATCTTGTGTTGGAGCTCTGGTTCTTGGATACCCTGTATTCTTCTTTGCATTGTTTTGGGAGCACATCAGTTTTCGAGGTCTTGAAAATCAGAAACTGTTTTTGGTTTACCCTCCCATGTGATTGGTAGGTTGGATATATAATTCTAGGTATAGAAACATTTCTCTCGGAATTGTTAAGCGGTTGCTTCATTGTCTTTTAGTTTCCACTGCAGATGTTGAAAAGTCAAGTGTTGTTTCTTTTTTTCCCTTAACAATATTTTTAACTTCTCTTTCTTCTAGTAGCCTGGAAAGATGTGCCCTGATACAGACCTCTTTGCCTTCATTGGCTTGGCACCTGATGGGACCATTCATTCTAGAAACCTGTAACCTTCACGTTGGGAATATTTTCTTGTATTACTAGTTTTCTTGGTAACTTACTCCAGTCCCTTTTTCTCTTTTAAGGAACCTCTCTTCCATAAATGTTGGATTTCTTGACTGACACTCTAATTTTCTTATATTATTCTATCACTTTTTCAGCTTGTTTTATTTTTTATAAGATTTTAAAAATTTCCCAACCATTTTATTCGTTTATTTCTGTGATCATGTTTGAAATTTCTGAGACATGTGTGTGTATATGTGTGTGTGTGTGTGTACGTCAGTCTATGTGAGTATGTTTACGTATATGCCTATCTGCCTAGACAAGGCAGTGTGTGTGGGTTTGCGAATCTTTGGTAATGTGATATGAACTCCTGCTGTCAGACCCAAGGGTTTAGCAGAGAGGAAAATTTGAAGCTCTTTTGGAATTACAAACTGAATTTATGACTGGTTCTTGTAAAATAAGTCTCCTTTCCAAACCTATGGTTACCTATGTTTACAAAGTGCTGCTTTTGTACTTCTTAGAGCTCCCACAGTTCCATGTCTTGTGTCTGACTCTCCTTTCCCCCCCATAATTCCCTGTTTCTTTTATAATCCCCCATCTCTCCCCAATTCTCCACTCTCTTTCACAGTTCTCTGCTCTCTCATAATATTCCTCCCTTTACAGCTCCCTGATTTGTCCCACAATTCCCCTTCCAACAATTCTCTGTCCTTTCCCAGAATTCCCCACATCCCCCACAATTTTTTATGATCTCCCACAGTTCTCTGTTGTTTCCTGTCCTTCTCTGTTTCTTCCATAACTCCCTGTCTTTCCCACGACTTTTGTGGCTGGGTTTTAGAAATACTTTTTAAGTTGAGTTTTGGTTGACATATAACTTTCGATTCATTTTAGGTGTACAACATAATGATTGGATACATGTAAATACTGCGAAATCATCACCCCAATAAGTCTAGTTAGCATCTGTCACCACACGGTTGATCATTTTTTTTTCTTCCGATGAGAACTTTTAAGATCTGCTGTCTTAGCAACTTCAGATGTCTCAGACAGCATTGTTAACAATTGTCACCATGCTGTGCATTATAAGCACAGGACTTAATTTATTTTACACCTGGAAGTTTGCACCTTTTGACCACTTCCATCCATTTTCCCCCATCTCCACCTCCAGCATCTGGCAACTACCAGTGTGTTCTATCTATGAGTTTGTTTTATGTTGTTTTGTTTTTAGATTCCACGTATAAGTGAGATCATACAGTGTTTGTCTTTCTCTGTCGGACTTACTTCGCTTAGCAAAATGCCCTCACAGTCTGTCCATGTCACAAAGGACAGGATTGCCTTCTTTTAAAATTTTTTTTAAGATTTTATTTATTTATTAGTTAGAGAGAGAGAGCGAGCGAGCACAGGCAGACAGAGAGACAGGCAGAGGGAGAAGCAGGCTCCCTGCCGAGCAAGGAGCCCAATGTGGGACTCGATCCCAGGACACTGGGATCATGACCTGAGCCGTAGGCAGCCGCTTAACCAACTGAGCCACCCAGGCATCCCAGGATTGCCTTCTTTTATATGGCCGAATAATATTACATTGTGTGTATTACCTTTTTTTATCCATTTGTCCGTCAGTGGACATTTAGTTTACTTCCGTGTTTTGGCTATTGTAAATAATGGTGCAGAGAGGGGTGCATGTGTCCTTTTGAGTTAGTCATTTACTTTGGATAAATACCCAGTGGAATTGCTGGATCATAGGGAAGTTCTATTTTTAAGTTTTGGGGGAATTTTTAAAATGGATTTTGCTTATTTATTTGACAGATCGAGAGCACAGGTAGGCAGAGCAGCAGGCAGAGGGAGAGGGAGAAGCAAGCTCTGTGCTGAGTCACTTAACTGACTGAGCCACCCAGGCACCCCTATTTTTAATTTTTTGAGGCACCCCCATAATTTTTCCATACTGGCTACATCAATTTACATTCACACCAATAGTTCACAAGGTTTCCCTTTTCTCCATACGCAACTTGCTATCTCTTGTCTTTTTGAGAGTAGTCATTCCAACAACTGTGCAATGAAATCTCAGTTGGGTTGATTTGCATTTCCCTGATGATTAATGATGTTCAGCACCTTTTTAAAAAAGATTTATTGATTGCTTTGAGAGAGAGAGAGAGCGTGTGCAAGTGCACGTGAGCAGGGAGAGGGGTAGAGGGAAAGGGCAAGTATCCTCTAGCAGGCTTCCCGCTGACTGCAGAACCTAATGTAGGGCTGGATCCCAGGACCCTGAGATCATGAGCTGAGTTGAAACCAAGATTCGAAGCTCAGCTGACTGAGCCACCCAGCCATCCATGTTCTGCACATTTTGTGTAGCTATTTGCCATCTAGGTCTTTTTTGGGAAAATGTCTACTCAGTTTTTCATTAGACTTTTTTTTTTTGCTTTTGAGTTGTATGAGCTATTTATATATTTTGGCTCTTAATGCCTTATCAGATATCTGATTTGTAAATGTTTTTGCCCATTTTGTAGGTTGCCTTCATATTTTGTTGTGCTTTCCTTTGTCGTGCAGAAGCCATTTAGGTTGATACTCATTTTTATTTGTTTATTTGTTTATTCTTGCTTTTGTTGCCCTTGCTTATGGTGTGAAATCCAAGAAAATTATCTCCAAGACTGATGTCAAGGAGCAGACTACTGGTGTTTTCTCCTAGCAGTTTTATAGTTTCAGGTCTCATGTTCATGTCTTTCATCCATTTTGAGTTAATTTTTGTGTCTGGTGTAAGATAGGGGTCCAGTTTCATTCTTCTGCACGTGGCCAGCCAGTTTTACCAACATCATGAATTCAAGAGATTGTCATTTCCCCATTGTATAGTCTTAGGTCTTTTGTTTTAAGTCAGTTGGGCATGCATTCATAGGTTTATTAAGGGGTTCACGATTCTTTTCCGTTTTTTATATGTCTGCGTTTATGCCAGCACCATATTGTTTTTAGTGCTAAAGTTTGCAGCGTGGTTTGAAATTAGAAAGTGAAGTGCCTCCAGCTTTATTCTTTCTCGGGATTGCTTTGGCTTTTCAAGTTCTCATGTGGATCCATACAAACTTTAGGATTGTTCTATTTCTGCCAAAAATTCCCTTAGAATTTTGGTAGGGATTGCACTGAGTCTATAGAATGCTTTGGGTAGTATGGACCTTACAACAATATGGATTCTTCCAATACATGAGTATGGAATGTCTTTCCATTTATTTGTGTCCTCTTCTATGTCTTTCATTAACATCTTACAGTTTTCAATATGCAGGCCTTACACCTTTTTGGTGGAATTTATTTCTAGGTATTTTGTTCTTTTTGATGCAATTATAAATGGGATTATTATTTTCTATTACTGATAGTTCAATATTAGTGTATGGAAATGCAACTGATTTCCCACGATTTCCTGTCTCAAGCACAGTTCTCTATTTTTTCCATGATTTCCTGTTCTCTCCTACAATTCTACATCGCTCCAACCATTCTGTTATTTCCAAAATTCCCCTTGTCTTCCATGTTTCTGTTTTTTCTCCACAATGATACCCTCTCCCACAGTTCTCCATGTCTCCCACAATTCTCTGCTCCCTCTCATAATTCCATGTGTCTCCCAAAATTTTCTATCACACCCACAATTCCATGATGCTTTTCAGAATTCCCCATTCTTCCCCAGAATTTCCCTTGTCTCCTATACTTCCCTATTCTTTCCAACAATTCTTTGTTCCTCAGAATTCCTCTTCTTTCCCACAATTCTGTTTTCCCCCACAATTCTCTACTTGCTGCCACAATTCTCCCTTCCCTTTCTCCCTTCCCTATGACTCCCACAGTTCCTTGTCACTTCAACAATTCCCTTTCTTTTCCCACATTCCCTGTTCTTTTCCATAGTTCCCTCTCTCAAGTACAAATATCTCTTCTCTCCAATTTCTTTATTCTCTCCCACCATTTTCTGTCCTCTTTCAGAATTCCACCATTTCCCACAGTTCCCTTTTAAGCACAATTTTGTATTCACTCCCACAATTGTCTCTTCTTTCCCACAGTTTTCCCCTTATCTCCCACAATTGTTTCTCTCACAATTCCCTTTATTTCTAACAGTTCTTTATTCTCTTACGCAGTACACCATTCTCTCTCACATTTCTCTCTTCTTCCATAATATTCTTTTCTCTGACAATTCTTGTTTTATCTCACAATTGTCTTTTTTTCTTCTTACAATTTTCTAACACCATCTCCCACAATTCTTCCCTTTTCCCACAATTTCCTAGTCTCCACAATTTTGTTCCTTCCCAAAATTTATTGTTTCCCACAATTCTTTGTTCTCTCCCACAATTGTTTCCCAAAATTCCCTGTTCTTTCTGAAAATTTCCCTTGTTACCCACCATTCTCTATTCTCTCCCACACTCACTCTGGACCCCCACCACTCTGTTCTCTCCTACAGTCCCCCTTGTTTCTCACAATTCTCTATGTTCTCCAACAACACCTCTGGTTCCCCACAATTCTGTTCTCTCCCACAATGCCTCTGTTCTCCCACAATTCCTTGTTCTCTCCCACAGGCTCTCTTGCTTCCCACAATTCCCTATTATCTCCTACAATTTGCTTTGTCTTCCACAATTCTCCATGCTTTCCCACAATTCCTGATGTATCCCACAAATCCACTGGTGCCTCAAAATTCTGTTCTCTCCCACAATTCCTGATTTCTGCCATAATTCCCTTTGTCTCCCATAAGTCTCCATGCTTTCCCACAATTCTCTGTTATACTCCATAATTCTCCTAAATTTCTCCTAAAATTCCTCTGGTCTAACCCATAATTCCTCTGCTTCCCCACAATACCTTGTTCTCTCTCACAAGTCCTCTTGTTTCCCACAATTCCCTATTTTCTCCCACAATTCCTTTAGTTTCCCATGATTCTCCATACTCTCCCACAATTCCAATTGTTTCCCACAATTCCACTGGTTCCCCATAATTCGGTTCTTTCCCATAATTCCCTTTGTCTCCCACAAGTCTCCATGCTTTCCCACATTTCCTGTTGTTTCCCAGAATTCCCTGTTCTCTCCCACAATGCTATTCTTTCCTAATATTCCTCTGCTCCCCCCACAATTCTGTTTTGTCACATAACTCTTTAGATCCCCTGCACTTTTCTATTCTCTCCCATAATTCCCACTGTTTTTCACAATTCCTGGCTGTCTCTCACAATTTCTCTACTCCCCTATATTGTCTTTTCTTGTACCCCACAATACTCTTTTCCTTCACAATGCCTCTCATATCCTGTAGTTCCAGTTCACTTCCACAAGTCCCTTTGTCTCCCATCATTCTCTACTTTTTCCCCACAATTCCCTTTCTTTCCCACAAGTCTCCATGCTTTCCCACAATTCCTGCTGTTTCCCACAATTCCACTGGTCCCCCACAATTCTGTTCTTTCCCACAATTCCCTTTGACTCCCATAAGTCTCTACGCTTTCCTACAATTCTTTGTTCTCTCCCACAGTCCTTTTCTCTCCCACAATTCCTCTGGTCACCCACAATTCCTTGTTCTCTCCCCCAAGTTTACATGTTTCCCACAAATCTTGTTGTTTCCCAGAATTCCCTGTTCATTCCCACAATCCTGTTCTCTCCTAAAATTCCTCCATTCCCCCAATTCTGTTCTCTCCCATTTTTTTAGCTTCTCTGTACTTCTCTCTTCTCTCCCATAATTCCCATTGTTTCCCACAATTCTGTGTTCTCACCCACTAGTCTGCTCGTTTCCCACCATTCTCTGCTCTCTCCCACAAGTCTCCATGCTTTCCCACAATTCCTATTGTTGCCCACAATTCCACTGGTCCCCCACAATTGCCTGTTCTCTCCCACAGGTCTCTTTGTATCCCAGCATTCTCTGTTACCTCCCACATTCCCTGTAGTCCGCCAGTTCTGTTCTTTCCCACAACTTCTCTACTCCCATGCCATTGTCTATTCTGACAGTTCCTCTGGTCCCTCACAGTTCTGCTTTCTTTCACAATTTTCCTTGTTTCCCACAATTCTTGGTTTCTACACTTTCCTTTGTCTCCCACAATCCTCCATGCTTTCCCACAGTTCCGGTTTCCCAGAATTCCTTGTTCTCTCCCACAATTCTGTTCTCACCTACAGTTCCCTTAGTGCCCACAATACCCTAGTCTCTCCCACAAATCCCCCTTTTGTCCCCATAATTCCCTCTTCATTCCCATAATTCCCCCCTTTACCCACCATTCTGTTTTCTCCCACAATTCCTCTGTTCCCCAGAATTCCCTTCTCTTTCCCATAATTCCTGTTGTTCCCCACAGTTCCACTGGGCTCCTATAGTTCTGTTCTCTCCCATGATCCTCTGATCCCCCACAGTTCTCTGTTCTGTCCCACAATTCCCTTTGTCTCCCAAAAGTCTCCATGGTTTCCCATGGTTCCTGTTGCTTCCCAGGATTCCCTCTTCTCTCCCATAAATCCCCTTTTTCCCAACATTCTCTATTCCATCCCACATTCCTTGTGGTCCACCAATTCTGTTCTCTCCCACAATTTCTCTACTCCCATATCATTGTCTGTTCTAAGACAACTTCTCTGGTTCCCCAGTTTTTTTGTTTTGTTTTGTAATTTTCCTTGTTTCCCAGAATTCTTTGCTCTTTCCCACAGTTCCCTTTGTCTCCCATGATTCTCCATGCTTTCCCACAATTTTCTGTTCTCTCCCAGAATTCTGTTTGTTCCCAAAATTTCTCTTGTCCTCCACAATTCCCTGTTCTCACCCACAATACCTCTAGTCCCCCCACAATTCCCCCAGTCTCCCACAATTCTATGTTTTCTCCCACAAGTCCCCTTGTTTCCCAAAAATCCCTATTATCTCTCGCAGTTCCCTTTGTCTCTCATAATTCTCCGTGCTTTCCCACAATTCCTTTTGTTGCCCACAATTCCACTGGTCCCCCATAATTCTGTTCTCTCCCACAATTCCCTTTGTCTCTTATAAGTTTCCATGATTTCCCACAATTCTTTGTTCTTTCCCACAGTCCTCTTCTCTCCCACAATTCCTCTCATCCCCCACAATTCCTTGTTCTGTCCCACAAGTCCCCATGTTTCCCAACATTCTCTAGTCCCTCCACATTCCCTGTGGTCCAGCAGTTCTGTTCTCTCCCACAATTCCTTTGCTCCTATATCATTTGTTTTCTAACAATCTCTTTGGTTCACCACAGTTTTTTTTTCTTTCACAATTCCCCTTGCTTCCTACAATTCTCTGTTCTTTCCCACAATTCTCTGTTCTCACCTACAGTTTTCTGTTCTTTCCCACAATTCCCTGTCACATCCACAATTCTCTGTTCTTTTGTCACAATTCCCATGACCTCTCACAATTCCCCCTTTTTTCCAATAATTCCCTGTTCTCTCCCACAATTCTCTGTGTTCCCCATAATCCACTTGTTCCCCCACAATTCCTCTGGTCCCCACAATTCCATTTTCTTTTATATACCACAGATACACTTGAAAATGTGAGAAATTATGTAAGTACATTTTTACTCATTTTAGTGTTGTTTGTAATAGGAATGTATTAGAAACCATCCAAGTTTATATAATTAATGAAAGACCAGTTACATAAATTATATTAATCCAAACAGTGGAATAGTATACAACTGTTAAATAAAAAGCAAAAGGAACGTTTTATGTAACTGTATGGAAATCCTCCAAGATATTTTAGGTAAAGGAAAACACGGGTGAAAACCCTCTGTGAAGTATGATATCACTTGTGTAAGAACAAACGGAGGTGGGGAGAGAAGCGCTGTCCTGTAGCTTGTGACAGTGTGTGCTAAACCGGGGTAAGCCTCCTTAGCCTTTAAAGTCAATTCTGCGTGATGGTTGCCCAATACTGTAAGTGTGCTTAATGCCACTGAGTTGCACCGTTTAAAAATAAAGTGGAGGGGCGCCTGGGTGGCTCAGTCGTTAAGCGTCTGCCTTCAGCTCATGTCATGATCCCAGGGTCCTGGGATCGAGCCCTGCATCGGGCTCCCTGCTCGGCAGGAAGCCTGCTTCTGACTTTCCCACTCCTCCTGCCTGTGTTCCCTCTCACTGTGTCTCTCCCTATCAAATAAACTTAAAAAATCTTTAAAAAAAATAAAAAATAAAAATAAAGTGGAGTGGGGGGAGTCAATTCAGAGGTCATCTCCTCCAGAATAAGGGCCATGGCTAAGTATATTTTCCTTATATTCCCACAGTAACCTTATAAATTAGCCACAATGAATGAAATTGTCCAAGCACCCGTCTTACCCCCTAGCGTATTGGTGAGGCTGTTGGTGGGGAGCATGCGCCCCCCATTCCATGGACTCTGAGACTAGCTCCATGTCCAACATGTGGTAGGTGCTCAGGAAATGTTTCCCTGACAGCCTGTCCTACAGATTTCAGACTCAGGACCGCATTGGCAACTTCTGCTGGGTTTGATATTTGCACACACTACAGAGTGATCACCCCAATAAGTAGTTACCATCCATAATCATACAGGTGGCTTCCTTCACCCTTTTTTGCCCACCCCCATTCCCATTTTCCCCCGGATAAGCACCAGTCTGTTCTCTGTATCTATGAGTTTTGTTTGTTGGTTTTGTTTTTCACATTTCACATGTAAGTGAATTCATATGGTCTTTGTCTAATTCCTTATGATTTCTTTTAACTTTATTTTTTATTTTTTAAGATTTTATTTATTTATCTGACACACACACACAGAGATCACAAGTAGGCAGAGAGGCAGACAGAGAGATGGGGGGGAAGCAAGCTCCCCGCTGAGCAGAGAGCCCAATGCGGGGCTCGATCCGAGGACCCTGAGATCATGACCTGAGCCGAAGGCAGAGGCTTGACCCACTGAGCCACCCAGGTACCCCGTTTTCTTTTAACTTTAATTACCTCCCTGAAGATTACTAGCCCTAAAGTGATATTTGGAGTTAAGGCTTCAACATGTGAATTTTGAGTAGGACGCAGTAAGTCCACAACAGTAAGTTAGATATATTTTCTGTTTATCGTTTTTCTCGTTTTTTTTTCTTGTGGTGAGTTTTGCTTTAAGCAAGTTTTATGCACCTTAATTTGCACAGTCTTTTACAGTTTCTGGATATTAATAGCATAGTCAGAAGTACTTTCTTTTTAAGTTCTAAATAAATTCTTTTGTATTTTTTCAAGTTTTTCAAAGTTTTCACTTTTTATTTTAAAACATTAATATACTTGAAATTTGTCCTGGTGTAAGGAATAAGTTATAGCTCCAGCCCCCCTCTGTATTTTTCAAATTTTTATACTCAATTGTCCCAAGATGATTTATCCAATGATCTATCCACCCAGACACTCCTTCACCCATACTTAGATCTGAGATGTCTCCTTGTTATTAAGACATTAAGTCCCCATGTATTCTTGGGCCTATTTTTAGATTTTTTTACTCTGAGCCATTGTATTCAAGAACACACCATTGCCAGATTCATTGAAGTATTGGGACCATCTGGCAAATCACTAACCTCTCATTACACTTCTTTTTCAGAATTCTTCTTGGTACTTTTGCTTATTTATATTTCTGAATGAAATTTGTAGTTGGCTAGTCAAGTTTTTTTTTTAAACCTGGATGGCAATTTCATTGAGGTTATGTTAAATTTATATGTTAACTTAAATGAAGGGCCATATGGACCCCAGTGTTCATAGCAGCAATGGCCACAATCACCAAACTGTGGAAAGAGCCAAGATGCCCTTCAGCAGACGAATGGATAAGGACGATGTGGTCCATATACACTATGGAGTATTATGCCTCCATCAGAAAGGATGAACACCCAACTTTTGTATCAACGTGGACGGGACTGGAGGAGATGATGCTGAGTGAAGTAAGTGGAGCAGAGAGAGTCAATTATCTTATGGTTTCACTTATTTGTGGAGCATAAGGAATCACACGGAGGACACGGGGAGATGGAGAGGAGAAGGGAGTTGGGGGGAATTGGAGGGGGAGATGAACCATGAGAGGCTGTGGACTCTGAAAAACAATCTGAGGGTTTTGGAGGGGAGAAGGGTGGGGGGTTGGTGAGCCTGGTAGTGGGTTTTGAGGATGGCACGGATTGCATGGAGCACTGGGTGTGGTGCATAAACATTTAGTCTTGGAACACTGAAAAAATGAAATAAAAAAAATTATGTGTTAATTTAAGAAGGCTAGAATTCTTTAGAAAAAATTAGTCAACCTATACAAGAATATGCAGGACCCTCCCAAATGTTTAGTTCTTCTTTTTTGTTCCTCAATATCATTTTTAAGTGTTTCTTCAAATATTAGATATTTTTTGATGAGTTATTTATTGGTATTTAAACTTTGCTGTTACAGTGGAAGGGAAATCCTTTCTTTTCCTATGTCTTCAAACTTAGTTTTGGCATAGTTATGAAAGCTATTGGCTATATTCACTGTATGTTCTACAGTGTTTTGAACTTTCTTACTGTCTTTGGTCTTATTTTTTGGTTTATATTGGGTTTTCCAGGGATTCTTCCATATCATCTCAACTAATAAGAACCCTACTTCCTCGTTTCTCATTCTGATGCCTAGAATTTCTTTGTGCTGCTAATTGCATGGGCTAGGGACTTCCAGCAAAATATTAAATAATAGAAGCAGTGGTGGGCATTTCAAAATTTTGGGGAATGTTTCTAGTGTTATTTATCCATGGAACATTGTGTTGACTTTTAGATTGGCTTAGTTGTAGTTTTCTTAAATCATGTTCAGAAAGTCTCCGTACGTCTCTGTTTTATTATGAGTTGTAACAAAATCAGCAAACGCTTTGGTGAATGGACTTCCATAGAAGATGATAAAGGGCTTGTTTGCTCTCTGAGTTAACACAAACTGAGCCAGCACAGGCTGAAGGAGGAGTCCACAGGCAGAGGTGACCGTGGGAACATGAGCCCTTGGAAAGTATCATATAACTTAGGGAAACTTGATCTTCCATGGATCTGGAGATTTGTGTAAATCAGATCTTGAGCTCCAGGGGATAGGGAGGCCAGGCCCAGCTGACGGTGGCTTAAGCTTTGCTTAAGGGTGAATTTATTAAATACCTATTATATAAAATATGGTGAGTTGATCATAAAACATTCTGTGGTCTTAAAGTTATATGCGTATGTCTGCGTGCCTGTCCAGTTGCTTTTGATTTTATAGCTCGGACCGATGCTTCTCATCCTTGAACGTGCACACATGTCCCTCCAGGGGCGTGTTAAAATGTGGAGTCTGATTCAGTGAGTCTAGCTGGAGGACGAGCGTCGGTGTCCTCACGAGTGCCCCGGTGATGCCAGCGCTGCTGGTGCGAGGGCCATACTCTGGATGGCTAGGTTTTACAGTAGCCTGTGTGTTTTTCGTACAAAAGCATACGGAGATCTGGAGCAAGTATTTGGAGAGTTTCGCAGCAGTGTAAGTGATTTTATATCTGGTGAATCCGAACTTGGGCTGGCGTTTTGTATGTTTGCTTTTTAATCCATCACCAATTTTTTTGTTTTTCTTGTTGTTTTACGAAAATACTGGTCTGTGATTAGAAATTTTTTTTTTTTAAAGATTCCACTTATTTATTTGACAGACAGAGATCACAAGTAGGCAGAGAGGCAGGCAGAGAGAGAGAGGAAGGGAAGCAGGCTCCCTGCGGAGCAGAGAGCCTGATGCGGGACTCGATCCCAGGACTCCGGGATCATGACCTGAGCCGAAGGCAGAGGCTCAACCCACTGAGCCACCCAGGCGCCCCTGTGATTAGAAATTTTTAAAAAACCTAGTCCTTCACTGCAGATAGCTCAAGAAGCTCTACTTTAAAACTGCCCCGTAGTGAGAGAAAACTGCTTCTTTCTGTTTTCTCATGTGGAAGCAAGAGCATTTCTCTGAAGTTTTCAGTTACCCTAAACGAATTCATCTTTGTAATATATTTAGCGACTAGCAGAGATGAGTATGACTATGCCACCATTTACGATAATAATGTACTTCGCCCCACCTTTATTTCCGTAACAGTTTTAATGATAATACTTTTTGCCGTGCTGAGCACTGAGCCATGCGAGGTGAGAGACGAGCGCGTGCGCTGCTGTGGTTTGAGGCCCACCTTCAAGAGCCCCCCCTGTCCGAACCCCTTTATCCCCAGGTGAGCCTGCCGTGGGGTTGGCATTCCTCACACTGAGGAACGGCTGCTAAAATGGAGGCATCATGCAATGCATATTTACTGCATCAGGTGAAATAGAAACAATTGGTTGCGTTCGATATTTACAAGAAATTCCATCTCTGGCAACTTCGCTTGACTTTTTTGTTATCGTTGCTGTGTGTTCATCTGCTTCATTCTCACAACATGAGAATTCCACCTCCGTGTATGCTGGAGAAAGGGTGAAAATTAGGAAAGTTCTATGTGTTCATTTAAAGATTTCCTGGCAGTTACTGTGTGTGTGTTTGCATGTGGCTGTTATTTTATTAGGTCAGTCTTGCCCCCAAAGTATGAGTAAACACTGAGAACCATCACTTTGAACTATTCTAATAAATTAATTTGTTGTGGAAGTTATGTCCCCGAAAAGAAACCTCAGCAACATGCTTAGGTCATTTGCTAAGGAGGACAAGGGAGTATTTCATTGTTGGGTGGTGTTTATTAGTGGGAACATCAGGTCTTTATAAAATAATACTTTTCTCTACCTTTCCTTTCTATATTATTCCCTCTTTCCCCTCACTCTCTCCCTTCCTTCCATCCTTCCTTCTTCCTTCCATTCTTCTCTCCTCACCATCCCCTTTCCCTTGCTTTTATTTTTTAAAAATTATTTATTTATTTATTTGTCAGAAAGAGAGAGCACAAGCAGGGGGAGAGGCAGGCAGAGGGAGAAGCAGACTCCCCGCTAAGCAGGGAGCCCGATGAGGGGCTCAATCCCAGGACCCTGGGATCATGACCTGAGCCAAAGGCAGACGCTTAACCGACCAAGCCATTCAGGCGTCCCTCCCTTGCTTTTAACAAATTATTGAGGACCTACTATATGCAAGATATTATGCTTTGCATGCACAAGAAGATGTGCTTTGGCACTGATAATGAGCCCCCCCCCCAGACCACTGGGATTTAAAATGAGATTTGATGAAGTTTACCCTTCAAAGTGGGGTCATCCCTGTCCAGAGGAGAAGAATGTTCTGTCTGGAAAGGAAATAAGATCCGAGTAAAGGAAGCTGAGGGACATGCACTTCCACTCGGGACTTTGGAGTGGCAGGAATGCTTGGCGTGTAGGAGGTTAGCACCTGGTTAGTATTATTTATAGGACTATGAGCCTGGCCTCCAAGCCAAAAGGGGAGTGGGGGCGAAGGCTAGCAGGTGGCAAAGCAAAAGAATTCACTGTGATCTGAAAACTGTGTTGAAAACTGGACTCCATTGTGGGCAGGGAGGCAAGAGCCTTCCCTGTTCTGAGCTGAAGGTAAGCCTCTTCAGTCTGGACTTGCTTTCTTCAATTCTAGTTCTTCCTTTTCTAGAAAATGAAGTGAAATACTTTATACCAATCACAAAAAGTACTGACTGTCGATAATACAAATTTGTGAGCTTATTATGCCATACAAGTGTCCCTTGGCTGTTTCATGTGTAATGTATGTTCTCTCCCACAAAATAGTTCGTATTTTTGGAATCCCAAGGAGCCCACCGTTCGTTTTTCAGAGAAAACATTCGGTGGCTGTAGCTAGGTGAGTTCTCTCCTCTACTCTATGCAGCCAAGGCCAACTAGGTCTCTAAGCCATCTGGGTGCCACCCACCAAGAGTCTTTTCTGGGCTTAGTGATTTGGCACTGGTTATTTCCACCTTCTCTGAGAAAGGAGCCTCGGAGTAGAGACCAGATTGAAAAGTCTGATCACTCTCTTTTGCTTCTGGAACCATGAAAGCAATTATTGTATCTTACCTATCCTTTCTCCTTGGCACCTCACACAGTGTCTGACACCTGCCTAACGTAGGGATGGGCTGAGGCAGGTCATCAGGGAAGAGAAACGGAGCCCACAGCACACTACAAAGTAGCCTGCAAAGTCATCCCTGCACCCAAGACCCACTCCTTCTCCTTCATTTTCTGTAGGGTGCCTTTCTCGGCCTAAGTGGATAGATGGGAGGACGGGCTGATTGGGTGAATGGATGAGAAGCGGATGGGGTAGTAGGTGGGTGGATGGGTGGGTGATGGGTTAAATCAGTCCCTACTGACCGTTGAGACTGCTTAGTGCCCTTAAACTATGTTTGAGGACTCAGGGCACCTGTGTCACCTATTTTCGGGTCTCATCTGCTTGAAGTTGGAAGTCACTAAAACTTGTATTCATTTCGTTCTGCCACTTCATGTATAATCCGCTCAAAGCTTTGCCAACCTGACAGTGGTATTCCTGTGTGCTTTGTGTGGGTTTGATGTCGGCTTTTGCAAAGTTATACATGTATGGTTTATAAACCTTCACTTTTATTGGTTTGAATATTTTCTCACCTCCTTGGACAACATTATAAAACATTTTATGGTGGAAAAGTTTACAAAGGGATAGCACAAGTCCCCAAAAGTCATAGTTATTATTAGCGGCTTAATTGGACCAGAAACAATGGAAACCCGGGTCTGGATTCTCTAAATTAAAAAAAAAAAACTTATTTGAGGTAGTCGCTTTAATACTGAACTTTGCAGCTATGGTAGGTAGGAATTTTTTTTAAGGGGCACCCCAATTGGTGAGATCCATCCAATTGTATATTTCTTGTCCGTCGCATGAATCTGTGACCCCGTGACCCAGCAGCTATTAGTATGACGTCACTAACACACGTCCACGCAAACTTTTCATAATCTTCAGTGTGAGAATTAAAAAAAAATTTTTTTTAAAAACGGCTTCGTAGGTTAGAGTCCTAAGCCTTTTGAAGACTATCCCTGACCCCAAAAAAATTTTGCCACTGGGGGGCGATGGAGGTTCAGAAACCGCTCTGCTAGTCCCCGAGGCAACCGAGCACTTTAGCTGGTTTATTTATTCAAAGCTGGAATTTGGACGTGCGAACCACCAAGCTCAGAGAAATTCCTGGACGAGGAGCACAGTCCTGGGAAAAACCTACCAAAGATGGAATTAGCACCTTGGCGGACCGCCTTTAACACAAAGATCTTTCCTTCCTTGTGGGTCGTAAGAATTGACTTCGGCTCCCATCAGCGTGAATGGAGGGAGCCAAGTTAAACTGCGAAGGCCCGAGACAGCACAGAAGCGTGCTTATTTATCCGTACCCGCAAACACACTTGAGCGCGCACTTCACATGGCTTTAAAGCCTCTCCCAGTCGCTTGGCTCAGAGTTTTGGCTGGTGTGGGCAGGCCTCAGTCAGGTCCTCTCCTCTGCGGAGCGGGGAGACGTGGTAGAGTGTCTCGCAGGAAACTCTGAGTCATAGCTAACACTTGAGGTGACAGCTGTAGAAGCCAGCAAGGCAGAGTTTGGACAGGTTCAGAGAGGTGTCGGCTGCGCTTGGGCCCACTGGTAGGTTTGGGGTCCAACCCTGGCACCAGATTGTGCCTAGCTCACCCTGTCAAGCATTGTCAACGTTGTGGGCCCAGCCGTAAATCCTACTTGGTCTTCTTTTCCCCAGATCGATACCATCAGTGTCCCAGCCTAAGGTTTTTGTCTTGCTTCTACTCCAAGATGGGCCAAAGGACAGGGAGATGCAGAACTCAGGAATACGAGTTCAGCGCACACGGGGCTCACAGAAGGCCTGTGCATATCCAAGAAATGATGTTATGTCCCATGTCCCATAGGCTGTCCATTTCTAAGACCCTCTGGCCTGGCAGAGGGATGGCCTAGGAGTTCTAGGATTGCCACTAGGAGAGGGCCCCCCCGTGGATCCCAGTGCCCAGTGTCCTGTGCCCTCTGGGAGTGGCTGATGCATATTTCTGAGAACACTCGGAAAATCTGGAAGTTTGTTATATCGGTGAGGATCTTTTGGGTTTTGAGTGAGAAGTCTGACCTGGATTAGTTAAGCAGACAAATGAATGTGTTGGTTTACATGCCCAGGAAGGCCAGGGGTGGGTAAGAGCTCAAGAAGGGCTAGATCTGGGGGGCTCTGCCTCCCTCTCTCAGCACAGCGTCCCTTTATTTGATGGCCTCTCTCCCAACTTCGTTCACATTCTGGGGACTTGGCTCCCATCGGGTCCCATAGTTTCCCTTGTGTCAGCTGCTGTGTCTTAGGGTAGAGTGGGGCGATATGATTTGCAGGGCCCTGGAATGTTGTACCTGGCAGCCCACCTAGGACCCCATGAAGCGGGCACGAGGCCGCTGCTCAGAGGAAAACATGTGGATACACGAAAGCACAACACTCCGCAAAACGTTCGTCTGTGCGCACAGGAAGATCAAGAAGCCAAGTCCTAGGAAGAGGTCCTTCGGCCAACAGTAAAAGTAATCCCAGTTGCCGTTTTGCTTCCTTAAGTTCCACCGTAGGCCTAGTGAAAAGGCTCTGGATTCACATGTGAGGAACACCTCCACTAATTCAAAGAAGATCCGAGAACTGTTTCCCATTGACAAATGCGTCCGTAAACAGGAACCTGAGTTGTAATAGATACAGTAAGGAGCGCAGCCTGAGTTCAATGTCGGATGCTGTAAAGGGAACATACTGGCTAGTAATAAAGAGGACCAGCGATTGCATTTGGGACTAACAGTCCCAAAATTATCCCTGGAAACCCCTTCAGGTCTACATAATGATTTGTAAGGCTCCCTTAATGCGCGCGATCTGCGTTCTATGTAAATGCTAATCATACAAAACACATGCCCTGGCACAAAACAAAGTGAAAGAAAATAAAATTTCAAGAAACGGAGGACCTAAAATAGCTATAAGCAGAAACTAGCCAGGTGTGGATGGGGACCGCGGGACATTCGGGCCTGAGTGACAACAGTCTGGGAGGCTGAGAGGGAAAGCCGTGGTGCTGGCGGGATCATTTCCCCGGGCCACAGGTGATTCCAAGGTCTAGGAGAAAAGCCCTAGGTCCTGTGGTGGGGTGGCCTGGAAAGGGCTCCCTTCCGAATGTTCGAGATCTTCTCCAGGCTTGCCGGTTCTGAATGTGGCAGTCACTTCTCGTTGTAGAGCCTCCGCTGCCTCATGGGTGGCGTGGCGAGCAAGAATGTAACGTAGGGAGTCTTCTTGCGGAGGAAACAAGCCGTCCTCTGTTGGCCGAACCCGCGAGGCGGTACGCTTCCTCGAAGGGCTGAAGAGGGGCGGTGGGGGGCTCCGTGAGCCAGACTGGTGGCCGCTCAGTTCTGCCTCCTCGAAGAAGCCTGGGCCATGTGTCCGTGCTGGCTGTGGCCATGCAGCAATAGAGGTTGATCTACAAAATACAGGTGGCCTTCCGAGTAGGCCTGCAGGCCCTAGCTTGCTGTCCTCCCGTCCGCCCGACTCTTCATCCCGGCTTGTCCTCTTACCCTCTTGCCCCTTGTCAGAGAACGTCTTTGTGTGGACTCACTTGGGCCCCCACCAAGGTCATGAGTTGAAGCCTTAACCTGAAATGTGACTGTCTTTGCAGATGGGCCTTGAAGGAGGTAATTCAGGTTCAGTGAGGCCCTGAGAGTGGGGTGTCAGTCTGGCAGGGCTGCTGTCCTTGTAAGAGAGAGAGACACCGCAGCGCCCTTTCTCCACTACATGAGGACACAGCAAGGCAGCACCCCTGGGTGACACCTGGAGCTCAGGCTCCCTGGCTTCGGAACTGTGGGAAAATAAATGTCTGTCACTTAAGCCACCCCGTCTGTGTCTGCCCATTAATTAACTGTACGAGTGCCATGGCACCTTACAGGTCTTCCTTCTCTTACCCTCTCCCTCCTCCCGTCTCCCTCCTTTCCTCCCTTTCTTCCTTCCTTTCCAAAAATGTTTACGTCTCTCGAAAGGAGCTAAAAAACATCTGTCTTGCTTATCTGACCAAATCTGTGTGAGGCTTAAGTTAATAGAAGACATGAGGTACCATATAGGACGGGCGGTCACTATGGTCTCTCTGCTTAAGCTCCATCCCCTATCGTTGCAGATAGAAACTACCCCATGGGACAGCCGACCTGGGCCCACCCCCCACCCGAGGTTACTTGGACACGGGGTGTGTATGCCCACAGGCAGAAGGGGAGAGGAGGTCGGGCTCAGAACAGAGGACAGTTGAATAAAGGAAATAATGACAGACTCTGAAGAAAACCAACTGGGTCCCGTGTCAGACGTTATAGGCGTGGGTCTGCTGGAGACAAAACCCACAGTGTCCGTGGCCTCTTCAGCTCCCCTTTGTTCTTCTCTTTTCCTCTCTTCCCTCAACCCCAATCTCCAAGAACAGCTCCTAGTTTGTCCCAAAAATGTTCAATGACAGTCTTCTTGTTGGGATCGTTCCTCACGTGATTTACATATACAGGTCCCAGTAATAGTAACGGCTATTATTAACGGGTACTTCTGGCCTGGGCACTACTCCGCTAGGCACTTTTTGGTAATAAACTTTTAGTTTTAGAATAGTTTTATTTTTAGAGGGAAGTTTTCCAGACGTGCAGAGTTCCTGCACACCCCACACTCAGTTTGTCCTATTATGAACATCTTACCTGAGTATGGTACATTTGTTGTAAGCTCTAAGCCAACTTTGATACATTAATATTAACTAACATCCATTCTTTACTTGAATTTCATCCGTTTTTACCCTAATGTCCTTTTTCTGTTTCAGGATCTCTTCCAGGATGCCACAGTACAGTTGATGGTCATGTGTCTTCTTGGCTGTGACAGTTACTCAGACTTTCCCTATTTTTGATGACCTTCATAGTTTTGAGGACTACTGGTCAGGTATGTTGTAATGTTCCTCAACTGGGATTTATCTGACGCAATGCATTGTTTCTTATTCTCATGGCTAACCTTCCGTGTCAGTATAAATTACTCATTTCATCATTACAGATGAAAACACTGAGGCACAGAGAAGTTAAGGAGTTTCCCTAAAGTTGCACAGCTAGCAAATGACAGGAACAATGATTCAAACTCAAGACTGATATGACTTCATGCCATATGTTTACTTTTCCTCCCCAGCCCCTCTCTGCTGAATTCCTGACAACGGAAGAGATTCCTTCAAGGCTGTCAGGGTGATTTCTTTGGTAATTGTTCCTCCCAAATAGTTTTAGATGATTTACTATGTTAAATTAAATTAGAGCAATTTCCCCAATCAGTTATTCGCTGAACTATTTGAGTAACTTCAGTGGCTGTCTTCTCAGGGCAGTTGATTAATCCAGAAAGAACTTCGTGAGGAAGTATTCAGGTGTCCGTGTTTCTCCAAGTGGCTCTCAAAGTGTGCTCACCTGGAAGGCATGAGTATCACCCGGACTACTTGTTAAACAACGCCCGCTTCCCTGGGGTGGGACGACCAGCTGGCCCAGTTTGCCCGGAACTGGGCAGCTCCCAGGATGTGGGATTTTCTGGCTAAAACCAAACCCGGATGGTCCCAGGCAAGCCAGGATGCTTGGTCAGCCTACCGCAGAGCTACCATGAATGCTGGGGCCCAGCAACCTCCTTGTAAACAAACCAGCCAGGAGGTTGTTCTAAACACACACAAGTAGGAGATCCCCTACGTCAGATATGGGAATGAATTCCCAAAAGAACAGGTGGGTTTCTGGAAATGCCGAGAAAGCACTGAGTTTCACCTGGGTTTGATTCTGCCTGAAGTCGAGGTAGAAAATTGTCACCCAGCATTCGGCCCCGATGACATCAGTGGGGATGCTTTTTCACTCCTTAGGTAAGAAATGGGCACTACTTTTCCAGCTCTGCAATTTTGTTGAGGGATCATGGGAGCGCCCAAGAGATCCTTCTGGTCTTTCTGAGGCCGCTATTTATCAGTGGGATCAATGACTCTGTGTCAAGCTGAGGCAGTACTTCTCTACCTCGCAGAAGAATAGAATCAGTGGGGAGAGTTTAAAATCGCTACTGCCCAGGCTCACCCCAGACCAGTTTCATCAGACTCCCTGGGACTGGGAGCCAGGCACCAGTAGTTTTCTTTTTCAAAGATTTTATTTATTTATTTGACAGAGATCACAAGTAGGCAGAGAGGCAGGCAGAGAGAGAGAGGAGGAAGCAGGCTCCCCGTTAAGCAGAGAGCCCAATGCAGGGCTCGATCCCAGGACTTTGGGATCATGACCTGAGCCGAAGGCAGAGGCTTTAACCCACTGAGCCACCCAGGCGCCGCAGCACCAGTAGTTCTCTAACGTGGATCGAAAGCAGCCCTGTCTGGTAGAAATAATACGTGAGCTGTCCTTTTCTAGTAGTCACATTTTAGAAAGTAAAAACAGCACGTGAATTTTAAGAATATATTAAATTTAACATAGTATATCTGAAATTTTATCTTTTTAACCTCTAATCTTTTAAGATTTTATTTACTTGACAGAGATCACAAGTAGGCAGAGAGGCAGGCAGAGAGAAAGGGAAGCAGGCTCCCCGCTGAGAAGAGAGCCCGATGCAGGGCTTGATCCCAGGACGCTGGGATCACCTGAGCCAAAGGCAGAGGCTTTAACCCACCGAGCCACCCAGGTGCCCCTTTTTAACCTCTAATCTTTATAAAAATGATCAATTATACATTTTATTTACATTTTTTCATTCTGTGTCTTTGAGATCTATACTTCACAGTACTTTGCAGTTCAGATGCTGAGTTTTCATCAGAAATATGATCTGAATTTAGACTCATACATACCCCAGTTGTTCCAAATGTGTTTAGCTTAGAAGTAGTCCAATCACGGCATCAGGCATTATTTTCCAAATTTTAATTTTAATTAAAATGAAAAATGCAGTTTCTCGGTCTTACTAATCACATTTCAATTACCGGATAGACCTGGGCAGCTAGTAGCTTTGGAGATGGTTATCACGGTTCCAGGGCAGTGTTTCACAGATGAATTCGGGCATACGAATCACCCGCAGTCAGTCTGGTTAAAAGCTACCTTCTGATTCAGGAGATCTGGGGTGAAGCTTGAGAGTCTGCATTTTTAAAAAATTTTTTAAAGATTTTATTTATTTATTTGACAGAGAGAAAGAGAGAGATCACACGTAGGCGGGTGGGGGGAGCAGGCTCCCCGCCGAGCAGAGAGTCCGATGCAGGGCTCGATCCCAGGACCCCGAGACCAGACCCGGGCTGAAGGCAGAGGCTTAACCCACTGAGCCACCCAGGTGCCCCGAGAGTCTGCATTTTGAACAGGCTTCTAGGTGATGCTGCTGCTGCTGGTCTAGGGACCAAATTTTGAGTGGCAACAGACTAGAATTTTCTTGAATGAGGGATGCCTCGACTCTGATTTCTCTACCTGCTCACTGGTATTCTCTCATTTTAAAGGCTGGCACAGGTGCGCACGATCTCGTGAATATGTATAAAATACACGTGTGTACATAAATACATCCAAGTGTATGTTATGTGGCTGATTACGCTGAACTTGTGTTTTATCTGAATGGGTGTAGACCCTTAAGTTAGCCTGCAAGTGCAGAGGACAGCTCATTCTTACATGTGTTCTTTGCGTTCTTCACTTTCTTTTAAATTCAACTTACTCTTCTTTGGTCACCGGAACTGAGCAACAGCTAACTGTTTAACCTTGATTTAAGTCCCTCTATGTATTTGTTTGCTTTTTTTTTTTTAACTGAGTGCAGTAGGTTCCTGCATTGTATTTCAGTGTTTGAAGGTATTTAAAGAGCACTTGATGACCCAGCCTCTAGTTCCATCTGGTTCCCTTGTACTTGTGCATGGAAATATCACGCCCCAGCGTCTGTGTTTCTTTCTGTAGGTGGTTTCTCATTCTTCTTTAGACGTCAGTATGGAAAGGTTGTGAATTACTTCTAAAGTGTTGTCCCAACATTTACCCCCCCCAAACCAAACAACAGAAACTAAAATTGACTGAGTTTTCTTTTTCAGGATTTATAATCTGAAAAAATTATTGGAACATCAACAGCAACCAAAATCATAGTGAAGTTAGAGAAACTGGTCATGCTTGTCCTTTTATTATCCTTTAGTTTAAGGGACAAGTTTTCCGTGGGAAAACACCATTCTTTTTGGCGGTTACTGGAATCAGACAAAGGATGAGATGAAGGACATAGCTATTATATACTTTGGGGAAAAAATGGGGAATAACCCTTCCTTCCACTAAAATGGAAGGAAATAAAATGAGGGATTACAACTGGGTATATCAAAGCAGGATGGAGGGTACAAATATTATTTTTTACTCTAAACCCAGTTTCCATTTTATCTTCTGTTATAGGCCATGTGTGGTGGAAAAAATTATATATCTTTCTGAGACACAATACTTATTCTGTGTACTGTTATAGATCTCAATAATTATAAATTTGGCATCATCCATGAAAATCGCTACTAATTCAAAAGCTTAGTTCATTGGGCTGCATTCTGGAGAATTCAAAAATCTCCAGGGAAATCAAGCTAGAGCTCAGTGTGACTAGTTTCTTAATTTTATTTCTTTTGATTTGGCTAGATGGGTATCTCTGGGTGAAGTTTTGGATATGTCACATTTTCTATTTCCTGTGGATCATGCTGTATTTAATTATAGCTAATAATAATATCTAACATTCATTAACTGTTTAATATGTGTCAGGGCCTTATTAATTACTTTATTTGCTTTATTTTATTTAATTCTCATTGCTACTTCATAAGATAGGTACTGTCAAAAGTATAATTTTTAAAGAACTAAAAACAATCTCATACAAATACAGAATGAACACCTGTCAAGAGTTTATTCAACTCATTAATGAACTGTAAATGGATTAAGCTGATTCCAAGAGCATTATGAGGAACTTGGTATTTATAGGCATTTCGAGGGGGAAAAATGTGTTGCAATAAGATTTCTAGGGTAGATTCAAAGCTGATTACTGTCCTACCACATATGATAAATAAGCAATAAATAAATAATAAAACCACAACCTTTGGGGTTGTCTTTTCTATTGGACAGAAGTCTGTGAATTAACATGTAACTTCAGAGCATCTGAACTCTAGTCAAGTAAAAAAAACAGAAAGTCAAGCACAAGTGCATTCCCGAGGTAACAAGGTGAGTCATAGGTAGGCAGGTTGGTGCCTCAGTAAGATTTTGAAAGGTCATGCCACAGCCCATTTCACCTCACTTAAAGTTTGGGAATAGTTTGCTTAACAAAATTATATATATCCTCATTGTACCAGTGAGGATGCTTAGAGATGTTAAACAATATAATAAAGGAGTCACAGAGCGAAACTGAAACCTACTCCCTTATACTAGGTGAAATCCGTTTGACCTGGTTTATGAAAGTGTGCGTGTGTGTGTGTGTGTACGTGTACATGTACATGTGGCAGGAAAGAGGATTCGGAAACTGGCATTCTAACCTGGATATTTCGGGGGCTTTGACTGGCAAAGCTTATTCAGATGATACTAACATTTTGACCATATTTTCCCTTTTCTGAAAAAGAAAAATCTCATCCCTTGCCCATTAAAACATCCGTCATTAGAGGAGGAGTCTAATCTCTTGGTTTCTTAGGAATGGGGGAGGGGGAGGGCTTGCACCGAACCATCACACATGTTATCCTTGCCCTTGACCACCAGCACACGTTTGAGAACTAGCTGGCTAGGGGGGGTTAGACTTTGAAGTTCTGAAACAGGCTTTTCCTTGGTATGACGCAAACTGTGTTTATGAACCCCAGTCTGTAATCAACACAGCTACCCAGCTTTAATCCAAGAGAGTTAATACATGCCTTTTAGGTGTAATTTGAGTGAAAACAGTCTAAAATCTACTGGGTTTCAGACAGAGGGAGAGAGAGAGAGAATGAGAGGTGACATTAATTGAAGGCAAAGTTGAATTTTGTACCCATCGGGGGATCAGAGGCCGGATTGAGAGGCTGAAAAGTGGGGGGATGTGTGGATATGGGAATTTGGCAGCACGGCAGACTCCACACCCCTTCTTGGGTCTCCCACCTCTAATCTCTTTGCCTCCCATGAGCCAGGCAGCTGCCACAAGGCGGTGGGGAGGTGATTAGAGCAGGTGAGGTCTTGGGCTCTGCCAGGGCGCTTGGGAGTTGGAGAGATCTGGGTTAGACTACCGCACAGAGGGGTCACCTGATGATGACCAGAGGATGGCAGATCCCGGCTCGGGGCTGGATTACGATCCCACCTGAGTGCGCTGGGTGTCTGTGATCCACACAAACAGTAGAAAATGAAAGGTCTAATAACTAGCAGTGGTCGTGTGGCCAGCTGTAGACCTGAGGATGGCAACAGGCATATTTTCTTCCTGTTGTGATATGGATGTGTCCGTACATATAATAAAACTTGGTCTTCTTCCCTCTGCCTATTATGTAACATAAGGAATGAGTTTGGGAGGTGTGGGGGATAATTGATTCAAGTAGGATGGAAGCATTATGTTGTTCATTTATTTGGAAGTGGAAAATGGGTGAAAGGAGAGTGTTGGGACGCTGCACTAGCCAAGGGGTGGAATGTGCTGGACTGTCCGTGGCCAAGGAGGCATCACCACCACCCCTTCGGAGATGTCTTCTGAATTCCTGAAGAGAAGCGGGGCACTGTGTCTCCTACGGTCCCCGTCCCCATACTGTCCCGCGTTAGGGTTGCCGATGTGGTCACGTCTGCTGTTTTTCAGGTGAAAGAGAAGTAGAAGCTGGTGTGCTCAGGGGTGCTTGTAACTGGATGTTGGGCAGGCAGGAGGCTCATGGTGGCTTTGCAGGGGGAGCTCGAGAACCAGTGGCTTTTGCTGGAGCACGCTGAGAGGTGATGCTAGGTTTCACAGATGTTCTCATGGATCGGAGATTTCCGTAGAGCTTTGGATAGGCGCCCGCATCGCTCTGCTAGTCCGAGAGATGGTCAGCGTCTGCTTCCCAGGCCTTTACTAGTGACTTTCTTGCCCCGACTGTCCCAGTGTATTCCAGCATTGACGTAAGCCGTACTTAACATATTAAGTCCTTTATCCCTGGAATGTTTAGAATGACTTGATTTTCTTGACCGAATCTAAGCTCATGCCAATAGTTGGATAAAAGATGTGCATCTCCGTGCACTTAAGGAAAATGCTATTGGCAGGCAAACACCCTAAGATCACACAGGAATCAGGGGTACTGCTAAGCGCATTTTAAAATACAGCGAATTAAGAAGCACTATAGTTCTCAATTTGACCTTGCGATCTGCATCTTTCCGTGGGCTGCAGTCTGTTGGGGAGCCATCTACGTATTATTTGAGGGGTTGGCAGACTACGGGCCATGAGTCAGACCCAGCCGGTCGCCTGCTTTCAGAAACGCAGTGTGGCTGGAACACAGCTCCGCCCATCGGTTTACATCGCGCCGGAGGCCGCTTTGCGCGCAGCCGCAGAGCTGAACGTTTGCGAGAGAGACCGCGGGGCCCACGAGGCCAGGGACGCTGGCTTTTGGCTTTTGACAGCAAACCTTTGCCGACCCCTGTATTATCCTAATTCCTGCTTCCTTCAAAAAGGAAAGCCTTTTCCTCTGTCATCAGCTTGGCTCGCTCAGTGGGTTTCGGCTAAAACATGAAGGCTTTTTGGCAGAGCAGTTGCGGATGCCTGAGAGAACCTTCTAGCTGTCTGAAAGTACCCACTTACCAACCCTTCTAACTGGGCATGGCAATATGTCATTTTTAAGGAGTGGAATTCCTCCTTAATCATTTTGGCTACCTTTGCGGCGTCTTGCTCCCTGCCTTGCTCAAGGCAGACCAATGTGCCGCGGACCAAGTGCAGCCCCCACGCGCGCTTTTCTGAGGAGCAGCTCCGTTCCCTAACCGGACTTGGAGCCTTGGAAATGCAGGAGGTGTTCACGTCTGTCCTCATCTTCACACGCTACAAAGAAAGGTTTAGTAGAACCGTGGAGCCTTGCTGCATCCTAAATTCAACATTCTAGAAGCTCCTGACAGGCCGTTTGGTACCTTACTAGAAATGCAGACGAATAGTGATTAAGATGCTTTAGAAGCAAAACCTTCGTCGGTGAGCCTGTTTGGACTTTTTTTGTTTTTCCCATCACGTGGCTATGCTAATCTTTCTTTGTTAGTGACAAAACGGAGCTTGTCCTCTCCTCTAAGCAGTGACAATTGAAGAGAAACTCCAGAACGGCACAGTTCAGGACATGTAATAGCCAGGTCGAGACATCCAGAGAGAATGCTTCAGCTTTTGGTTATGAGCCTGCAGATACATAAGATGATGACTCCTTTGATAAATAGTTTCCATCCCTGCGCACGTGTCGTTCATTAAGTCCAGCCCTGTTCGCTGAACTCATGTAAGAAGTATGTGCGTGTATATGTGGATCCTACTATAGGCCGGGCCCCGCTTTTGTTTTGGGCCGTGTGAGCACAGGAGGCACATAATGAGAGAAAGGAGAGTTCTGGAAACCTCCCCGTCACTCGCCTTATTTCGGAGAAGTAGCTCAGTCACACGAACCCTTTATTTGTGGCTGTGGAGCTGAGGGGCCCTAGAGTGGCGCCGGCAGGCAGCCCCCTCCACGCTCACTCCTGGCTTGTGTCCTCTGGCTGTGTGAGCTCTGCTCACCGAGCAACCGAGGAAAAAACCCCCCAAACCATAGGAGGATCATTTTAAATGGATGTTTTTGTGAAGAGTCAACTATAAAGTTTGTATTGGACCGAAGTTAACACGGAGCAGCGGGAAGCCTCTTGCACTCCCCCTTCCAACTCCATAGTCTGAGATTTATTCTGCTTGACAGGAAGATAGACTGCCAACTTTGTTTTTAAGTATTTGAATAAAATTACATACATCATTCTCCCTTTTCTTGTGCCTCCCTCTGAAATCCCATCTTCTGTGTAGCTGATGCCGATGAAATTGCCGGTTTTGGCATTAGTGCTTCTGTCTGGCAAGTGAGATGAACTGAGTTAATATCCACACCCTGAACTGAAGCCAGGAACACCTACCCCCGGGTTCCTCCCCTCCCTCTCTACCTCCCCTCCGCTCTTTACCTGCCACCCTGCAGGCATGCCACACGTCTCCACGCATCTAAGCTGGCACCTGAATAAACATTTTCCAAGTATTTTCTAATGGCCCTCTTCCCCCCTCATCCTCTTTTCATCCTTTCCTTTCTTTCCTTTTCTTTTTCTTCTCCTTTCCTTTCCTTTTCTTTCTCCTTTCCTTTTCTTTTTTCCCTTCCCTTCCTCTTTCTTTCTTTCTCAAAATGGTTGGACCCTCCTTTTTTGTATTCCAGTATAAACATGGAACAAATGTGTAGCTCATCATAATGGACATCTGTTACATGAATAGTGGCGAACTCGTATCTCTCAGATTAATCACTGCTTCTATTCATTTGGAATTAGCAACCTGTGACTTCGAGTAACTCCCTGATGAAACAGAACACACATTCTTTTCACAGATGTATAGAAACAGGAATAAATCTACAGTTTGGCAAGTGCGCCAGATGCAGAACACAGTGCATGCTTATAATAAGAAAATATAAGAACTGTCCTAGACTAAGACATGGTAACTCTGACAAAGAGGAATTTATATCGTCGAAACTTCTTGAAAACAGCCTCACCTGCATAAGTGTTTCCTAAACTCTGGCCCTGAGGGCCTGTCGTTTCCTGACAAAGTTTTCTCCTGTTATTTGTCCTCCTTGGAGACTCGAAATTCTTCATCACTTAGAAGCAAGATAGAAATTTGGAGGCTATGAAGCATAACAGAATTATCGTCTGTAGGAACCAGGGTCTTACTGGCTACCCTTCTTTGTCAAGGTATGTTTTCAGAAAGAGTGCATTTCTGTGGGCTAGGACTGGGGATCCAAGATATCTATCATATACGGACCATTGACTAGAAGTCCGCAGAAGCTAATGATTCACAGTTGTATCCCACTGTACAATCACACAGAATATTGCCCTTGAACCAAAATAAGGAGTGTACAGCATGAAGTAATTGTTGAATTCGTTTGTGCTGTGAGTAATGCCAGCTTTTACAATGAGGCCATTCATTCATTTAGCAATGGCCTATCAGTCCCGTTTTATCAGAACCTACTGGTCCAATCCTGGGGCTGCTCTGATTTAGGGTATGAACACATGAACTTTTTTCCTAAAAAAAAATTGTCTCCCGAAGGAGCCAGGTGTGTGTACACGTAAGGCCAATACCGTGACAGAGCCTCTGAGGGGCATCTGGACTGCAGAATGGTCAGTCTGTCTTCAGTAGGCCACAGGCAGCAAGAAGAAATCCAGAAAAGGCTAGAAGGAGAAGATAGTGTCTTAGCAGAGTCTTGAAAGAGAGTTATTGATCTGGGGCCTTGGGGAGAGCATTGGACATAGGGTGGGGACAGAGGGGGACTGTTACTGATGGTTTTCCTTAGGTTGCATTCTGTTTTCTATTCTGCTTCCAGACACAAACTTAAAGTGTAAGAGACGGTAGTAGGAAAATTATATAGCAGGGTCAGGGTTTGAGAGGCCGAGATAAGGGACAGTTGAGGCCACTTATAGTGATTATCATCTGATGGTAGGAGAAACATCAAGTAGTCCACCTCTGGTTTCCTTTAATCAACTATGCTGAGGGTAGACAAGGTAATGAGAAAATTGTGGATCAAAAGTGGTCAAATATTGGGTTGCCTGGCTGGCTCAGTCGGGAGAGCATGCGACTCTTGATCTCGAGGGTTCTTAGTTTGAGCCCCACGTTGAGTGTGAGGTTACTTAAAAATAAAATCCTGAAAACAATTTTCTTAAATAGTCAAATATTGGTAATTCCATAAGGTTCGGTCTAATACGTATGACATGCATGTACCTGGCACAAAATCCCCAAAGCACAAAAGACCATGAAAAGCACGTCTCAGTCCTTTCCCTCTCCCCTGCTCATTCATTTCCCTCCTCAGAGAAGACCACTACTAGAGTTCTTCCAAAAGATATCCGTGCCACATTCAAGCATTTCCATAATGTAAAATGTTGTTAAAATGGGGCTCTTCTAGGTCAGTTTTGGCTGAGGAATGAAGACAATGGCCACTGCATTCCAAGATACCACCAGGACAGTAATTCTCAGTTGACTACGGAAAACCTGAAGAGAGGACTCACTGACATGGGAGGTAAGAGTTAAGAGGAGTTTGTGGGTGTATGTGTGTTGGGGAGCTTCTTGGAGGAAATGGCACCGAGAGTCCCACTACTTTTTACCCTTCGGAATGAGGGCAGGGGACTCCTACCTCTAGCCCCTGGCCTCCTGAGGGGTACATCTTTGGGATCAAGCTGAGACACATGAGGTCTGTTCCTTGCATCTGAAAAGCCCAGGGAGGGGGTGTCTGGCTCATCTGATGAGGCCTGAGCGGCTTATGATCAGAGGAAGGGGGCAGTATCTGGAAGGAAGCTGCCCTCCCTCCACAGTTGCATGGATTCAGGAGATCGTATGTGGAGTTTGTGTTGGGAATATTAGCCCGCGGTGGTTCTAACAGGGATCTGGTGGCAGGGTGTTGCAAGTTGGGTGCTCCCAGAAGCATACCATGAGAAGGAGGTCGGTGCGCACATGTCTAAAAGGGGTCAACACCTGGAAGGGGAGAAGAAGGAAACCATGCTGGGTAGAGGGAGAAGCTGAGCAGCAGTGTAGGCCAAATCAGCCTTGGCCACACCCCTGGATAGCTCTGGCACGAAGTGGCCCATCATAATGAGCCCACTTGGGGCCAAAGAGCACAGATTTTATACCTTTACTTTGATCGACCATCATTGGGTGTAGGCCACCCTGGGAAGGGTGTAACCTTGACTTTGACAGCCTCTGCCGCTCAGTTGCTGCCAGCAGAAGGCTGTCTGTCTACCTGCGGCCCTCCCAACAGCTGGGGTGACCGGCCCTTCCTGGAAGGGGGACCTGGACAACACATCTCAGTGTCCATCAGACAGGGTCAGGGTACCTCAGCGTTCGGGGGTGAGTGTGCATAGTGCTGGTGGCAGGAACCAAGAGGGGACTGGGAATAGTGAGTCAGAGGAAGGGCCTATGAGATTTGAGATGGGAGAAAAGGACACCAGTGTTGAAGTTTCTGTGATTTATAACCTGGGGCTCTCTGTAGCAGAGATAGCGGGGGTGGAAAACACACCGATGGCCCGAGGTAGGGCTTTGCTGCTATTATAGGGACCTGAAAGCCAAGTGCCACCAGGAGGGAGGAGCACTTGGCACATCTGAACACGAGTGTTGGCGGGCCTTTCGTGCATCTTGTGCAGCCACAGTGTGAGTGTGTGTGGCTCTGGTTTTGTGTCGTTGGCCGGGGCCACTTCCTAGAAAATCCTTTCCAGTGAAAATTAAATTCAGGTTTGCTTACCTGCCTCCTGCTAGCTGTCTCTTTATTCTGCTCCCTTCTGCACGTTTCAGTTCAGCCCTGCTTTGATCAAGAGGTATGGCGCATAGTAGAAGCATTGCTTGGAGTCATGAGAACTCCTTTTCAACATTGACTACTTCTTCCTGGCGGCCAGGACCGGCACACATGCCTTAGCTCCCCCCAGCCCAAGTTGGTACAGCTATGACTTAGCAACTTGGCTGCACTTACTCCATTTGCTGCTCAGATCATCACAGATTTGACTAAGAGGGGCCTCTTTAAGTTACTTCTGGTGTCCTTCTGAAATGACCGTATCTTTGAGATCTTCCCTGATTTCTGGCACTACATGACGTCTCAGGCTCGTCTTGTATCTTCTCTGCCACTGAGCGAGATCTGGAATTGGCCGTTTCCCCAAGAAACTGTGATACCTTTCAGTGGGGATTGGAATTGGAGGCCAAAATCTAGGGGCTTGGTCATTTATTTCTACTGGTCGTTTTAGTTAACCTTATGTGACTAGGAAAATAGAATGACTCTTTTCATGTATTAATCAGAAGAACATCTGTGATATATTGGTCAATGATAAAAGCAAACTGTGGAGTAATATAATACTATTTTGGAAAGAAGTTTAAAGGAAATAGGCACATGTTACAATGAGTCTAAGAAACATGTAGAAGGATATGTAGAAACTGCTAACAAAATTGTGGGATATGAGAAGAGTTAGGATATCTTTATTTATGTAGCTTAGTATTATATGATTTCCTACAATGATCATGTATTACCTTCTTTTGTATTGTGAGATCTGTTAAAATAATTTAAATCACTCACACACAAATACAGAGGGCTGAATTTGGGCCTACATTAAAAAAAAAAACTTCATTCCATTTTATTTTGTCTACTGTAAGCCCTATGTGTTGCTACAGATGATCTCTGGGGCTCTGTCAGGGGGAAACATGCATGATGGAACCCGTAACAGACCTTGGTTCTTAGATTTATGTAAGTCACTGTACCTTTAGAGAATCTTGTTTCAAATATGTGTTACTCTCTGGCAAAAAGACACCAGTGTATTCCAATGATTCCAAAGACACCATTGTATTCCAATGATAATTACTGTTTCCGTCACATAAGAAAAAGTTATTTGTACATATTTTCATATCTCCTTGTTCAGTAAAAATCGATTTTTGCCAGATTTTTAAGTGGTTATACAAGTCCTCTCCTCTTCTCCCATGACTGGTTCAAGGACATCTCAGTTTCACTTTTGACCTCTGTGAAATACCGGAAGGAAGGGTCAGTAGCTAATTCGGGACCTATGAGTTGGTGATCCAGTGTAGCCATTTTAGGTAACTCAGCTGAAATGGTCCCTGCCACTCCCCTTGGATGTCATTCGGTCTGCTGGACAGTGGTGGCAGGAGTGTGATTTATGCTCAGGTTGAAAGTTACTCCTCCTCTTTCTCTATATTTTGTCCTGTGATAAATTGCCAAGGCTTCTCAGTAGTATAGAGGAAAACAGGCACAAGGATGATGAGAATGTGGCCAGTTTCTGATAGAAAATAGTCCTTAAACCCAATATGAAGATTTTATTGAGAAACTAAAGTTTGTAGATGCTTTGAACTTTTATTAACAAGTTTTAAATGCTGTATTTATGAAGGTGCCCCCACCCCTTAATTAGGATCTAAAACAATAAGCATTCAAAATAAGCATTCAAAAAATTTAATATAAATAATCAAGTAATAGTAATGATTTAGGATTAATGGGATGTAGTTCTAGGACATTCTTTCAAGCTCTTGTGACTAATGTCTTGGAAAAGATATTTTGTCCGATGTAGTTTGTTCTATATATCCTCAGTGAACATTTAGTTGGTATTTTCATATATTTTCCTTTATGACGTTTCTGCCAGCTTCTTTCGGTCAGAGACAGCATAGCATAGCATAGTGAAAACCGCACAGGCTACAGTGTTAGGTCTGAGATAGAATGCAGCCTTGGTCCAGTTAGCCAACCCTTCAGGAACTTGGCTTTCTCCGCTCTGAAATGGAGTTGAAAATGTTGTCTCAAGGGTTAAATTATGTACTATATAAAGGAACTAGGATGCCTGTTTAATAAATGATAGTTATTGATATATGGAAGTAAACATTTTATAGCTCTGCATTTCTGAGGAGTGAGCCAATGAATGGATGCAGGGAACACCTGCAGAAATGAGGAAGGGATGAGAAACTGCAAAGGACGTGAAGACGTGGGCCAGAGGGCATTGTGCTAAGTGAAAGAAGTCAGGCAGAGAGAGAGAAATGCCATAGGTTTTCAGTCACATGGGGAATTTAAGAAACAGAACAAGCAAAGGGGAGAGAGAGAGAGAGAGAGAACACCAAACAGCAGACTGAACTACAGAGAATAAAGTGATGGTCGCCAGTTGGGAGGTGAGTGGGGGGATGGGGGAACTAGGTGATGGGGGTGATGGACGGAAGTACTGAATCACGGTATTTTACACCTGAAACTAATATAACGCTGTATGTTGACTAACTGGAATGAAAATAAACACTAAAAACAAGAATATTCCCTGTAATACATTGAATTCTGGTAGCCTAATGTCACAGAAAATATCTCAGTATTTAAGTGAGCCCTCAAATTTATCACAGGACTGCATTGTATAATGAATTATTTATAACTGTGGTTCCTACTTCCACCAAAACAGCATAGATTTTCCTCGAGAAGATTCAGAGCAAACGTATCCTTCTCAAAATTAATCGTATTTCCTTCAATCCAATTAAACTAATTGTTGCCAATTCACAGGAAATTCGGTTTGAATAAAACATTTATAATTTTGGGATATCATTCATTGGAATGCCACAAAAGTGGAGCACAGATTAATAGAGAAACCGTTTCCAAACCAATGTCTGGGATTTTATTTGGAATTATCCTCAAAACCCCAATTCTGGAGCTTAACTGGTAATATCAGATGACTTTCCATGTCAATTACTCCTCCTAGTCCCTCCTTGTCCCCCCTTTCTGCCAGATAATTTTTCCCTCTAACTATGGTATTTATTCGTTCAACTGAACCCCCTTGAACACAAAGCAGACTGAAAAACTCACGTGGTGTCAGAGATGGAAATACCAGCTCATGTTTTTGATCGTGCTGCAATGAGATCTAGACTATACACCGTAGTCATCCGTGTCGTGTCCTCTTGGAAGGTCTTGTGTACCACTGACACATGCAGCCGACGGTGCCTTCCCGGAGCTGGAAGTGTTACATATTTCAAGAAGCAGTTCTCTGTGCTAGTATTTGAAACGCAGGCTCCTTTGTGTGCTGTTCTATTCCACCCCATTACTGCTATGAAGCTATATATTTCAAAAATGTCTTGCTTATGAATACCAGGCAGAGAGAGCACCCACATAAGCATTTAGAAAGGAGAGAAGCAGACTAAACTAGATGAAGAGAAGCATAAGTGAATTTTGGAGACCTTGCTTGTTTTTCCGAAAGAGATTCCCTGGTTCCTTTGCCACTCCCCTCCTCCCAATCCTTAGGGAGCCATTTTAGAGCCAAAAAGAAAAGAAAAAAGAACAAGAAAGAAAAGAAAAGAAAGGGAAGAGAAAAAGGAAGAAAACAGAAAAGAAAAATGGCCTTTCAACTTTCATAATGTTGTAGTATTCCTTTCCTATCTTTGTGTTTTTCCTTTCATGTTGAACAAATAATTCATTTCTCTTTGTCTTTTGCCGAATTTCCTTATGAATTTGCATTTGTAGCACTTGGCCACTGGGGAAACATTTGTAAAACAATTTAACCCATTACTGACGTTTGGATCTTATCGTTGTCACTAGTGTCTGCCAATATCCTGTTGGGCGTGCCTTCCCTTACCCTGCTCCACAGGAGCAAATCCCTTCCAGCTATCTTGCCTGTCCTAAGACTATTGCGCTTCTAGGATTTTTGTCACTCTTATTACTGATTTTGGGACCTTTCACAATTTTGTTGCCCACCATTCATATTTCAGTCCTTAAGGAAATTCTACAATAAGTAATACTTTTGATCCTATAGCCTCTCTCTTGGCAAATGGATTCATTTTATTTTTATTATTTTATTATTTTTATTTTATTTATCTTTAAAAATTAATTTTATTTTTAAAACTTTGGGATTTTTAAAAAATCTTATTATTTTATTATTTTATTTCACTTTTTAAATTTTTAAAAAATTTTTATGCTTCATTTTGAATCGTATTATGAGCAAGATTACAGGCAAATCATCTGTGTCTGCCATAGATGTAATTCCTGAGAGAGGAGAAACCGTTGGATTCAAAGTATAATTGTTCACATGAATTTCTTAAGGGCTAAAATTACCCATTTCGTTTTGTACACCTTCAGTTATTTATATCCAGCTGTATTTATATTGTCTATTGCTAAATTTATGCAAAGACCAAAACATCAAGTGAAATGAAGAGAAGAAACAAAGAGAAGCAGTCCCCTTCCTCTCTTAGCCTTCTCTTTTGTCACATAGGCTTTGCCGGTTCCATTACTAAAGGGCAGGTAATATCAAGACAGGAATCTTTAGCTCCCTTTATAAAAAAGGAGGGGGGGGCGCCTGGGTGGCTCAGTGGGTTGGGGCCTCTGCCTTCCGCTCAGGTCGTGATCCCAGGATCCTGGGATTGAGCCCCGCGTCAGGCTCTCTGCTCAGCGGGGAACCTGCTTCCTCCTCTCTCTCTCTGCCTGCCTGTGATCTCTGTCTGTCAAATAATTACATAAAATCTTTAAAAAAAAATGGAGGGGACTCCTAGTTCCTCTGAGAAGAGAGGGTGACTCTCTGGGAGCACCCGCTCCCCAGATCAGTATAAATGCTTAAAATGCGATAATTACTTTTGCCTTAGGATTTTTTCTTTTTGTGCTTTACAATTTTTTTATTTGAGCCTCCAAACAACCCTATTGAGCAGACAACATGAGAATTATTTTATGCATTTTTTTATTATGTTCTGTTTGGTAGTAGAGTAAAAGCATCACTTTTAATATCCATCTTCTCATTACTGTGGACTTTTTCTTTTCTGTCCGCTTCAGCATGCCCCTCAATTCTCCTTAGCTCCTTAACTAGAGGAGAAATGTATCTGGAAAAAATTTAGTTGGGATAGACCTTGTATCAAGCATCAAAATGAAATTAGGGGATTGTGATTATCATGTTTATTTAAACTATTACCAGCTCCTAATAACGCACACACATACTCAACTGGAGTGAGTTGAACAGCAGAGGTTTGAATAAGATGTTTAGAACCTCAGTGGATGTTAAGATCACATTGTTTTCCTTCCTGATTATGTGCTGCTATGCCTGATTTAGGATTATTTCATTTCCTAGCGGTAGAGAGCCAATTCAAACTATTTAAAGAAAGAAATAGAATATATTGATTTATGTAACTAAGGAAAGAATCAGTTCCAACTTCAGGCGTGGTAGGATCCAGGGACTCAAATGATGTCATTAGGAGGTTATGTATGTGTGTGTGTGTCTTTCTTTTTGCCTATCTAATCTTTTTTCTTCATTTTTAATGGTTCTGGGTTTTTAATAATTTCTATTGTGATAAAATATGTGTAACATAAAATATGCCATTTTAACCATTTTAAATGTATAAGTCAATGGCACTCACTACGTTAACTGTGTCGTGCAGCCATCACCACTATCTGCTTCCAAATCTCCATCACCCTAAACAGAATCTCTGTAACCAGTCATTAAGCAATAAATAACTCCCCATTCCCCTCTCCCCCCAGCCCCTGGAAACCTCTAATCTACTTTCTGTCTTTATCGACTTGCCCATTCTAGAAATCTCATGTAAGAGGAATCATATGATATTTGTCCTTTGGTTTCTTCTTTCAATTCACATAATGTTTTCCAGGTTCATCCATGTCATAGCAGGTGTCAGTATTTTATTTCTACTTATGGCTGAATAATATTCCATCGTATGGATAGACCACATTTTATTTATCCATTCGTCTGTGGATGGACATTTGGATTGTTTCCATCTTTTGGCTGTGGTGAGTACTGCTGCAACAAACATGGCTGTGCAAGTATCTCTTGGAGTCCCTGTTTTCAGTTCTTCTGGAACATACCTAGGAGTAGAATTTCTATCTGGTCTTGATTCCTCCTTCCTCTCTGTGGTTTCATTCTCAGGTAGACAAAGGCAGTTTGTTCCTTACTCCTCAGGTTCCTGAAAGATGGGAGAGATTTTCCCTCCCATTGCTTATATTAACCCCCGAAGAGCAATTCTGATTGTCCATATTCTGAGCTCTACCTCTGGGTGGGTCACTAGATCTAGGAAGAAACTTCTTTATGACTGTGTGACTAACAACCCACTGGGTTGAAGGGCAGTTCTCTATAGAAAAGGGAGGCTCAGCTTCTAGATATTTCTAGATGCCAGTAGGCAGAGAAGAGATGTCCACTGCAGTACCATTCCTGGTGTAGGCAAAAAACTCATCTTTGCTGTTTATCAGGGACCCTTGGATAAGAGAGACAATTTAAGAATGACACAGTTGGAGTTTGACAAGAATGAGGGAAAACCACCTGTCAGGGCTGCTGATTGGAATACTAATGCTATTGGCTCTTGGGAGAACATTTCAATGATATCTAGCGCGGCTGAAAATGTACGAACATTATGACCCAACAGCTCTGCCTCCGTCTAGTCCCAGGAAAACCTCTTCCACTGAAGCTTCTGGAAACAGGGACAAGATTCTTCTTTGTGGCATTACTTGTAATCGTGAAAAATGGAAAAACCCCAAAGGTTTCATCGGCTGGCTAAAAGAGAAATTGTGGTGTATTTATAGAAGGGAATGTGATGCCACATTAAAAACGATCTAGGGGGGACGCCTGGGTGGCTCAGTTGGTTAAGCGGCTGCCTTCGGCTCAGGTCATGATCCCAGCGTCCTGGGATCGAGTCCCGCATCAGGCTCCTTGCTCGGCAGGGAGCCTGCTTCTCCCTCTGCCTCTGCCTGCCTCTCTGTCTGCCTGTGCTCGCTCTCTCTCTCTCTCTCTAACTAATAAATAAATAAAATCTTTAAAAAAAAAAACGATCTAGGGGCACCTGGGTGACTCAGTGGGTTAAAGCTTCTGCCTTTGGCTCAGGTTGTGATCCCAGGGTCCTGGGATCGAGCCCCGCATCGGGCTCTCTGCTCAGCAGGGAGCCTGCTTCCCTTCCTCTCTCTCTCTTTGCCTGCCTCTCTGCCTACTTGTGATCTCTGTCAAATAAGTAAATAAATTTAAAAAAAATGATCTAGATCTATAGGTATTGGAATAGATAGGCCCAAAAGTGTAACAGGGAATGAGAACAATCAAGTTGTGTTATCATAGGTGCTGATTTGATAGCATTTATTTACATATCAGAAAACATACAAGACCATGTTCTGCATTTTTGAAGTCACATTTAAGATATATGTGTATAAAAGAAAAGTATAAAACCATGTCCTGGAAGGGTTCTCAGCCAATTAAATAGTTACAGGCAAATGGGACAAGGAGGGGGGGAAATCAAAGGGATTTTAGTGTTTTCTATATTGTTCCTCCCCCCCCATTTTTAAAAAAAGATTTATTTACTTATTTAAGTAATCTCTAAGCTCAGTGTGGGGCTCAAACTCATGACCCCAAGATCAAGAGTCACATGCACCACCAACTAAGCCAGCCAGGCGTCCCCCCACTTTTTTATTATTTTAAAATTAGCTCAGCTAAAATGGCTAAATGTAATCAATCGTTAATTTAGTCTGGTTGGTATTGTTTTTTCTTCGCCATTCTATATTTTTCCAAGCTTTTTTACAATTAAAAAACTAGCGCATTGTTAGAGTTCAAATGCAAATCCACTTTTTTCCCTTTAATCCTAAAATTTTGGGGTATGTATGCAGATAGATGAAAAAGGTAGATGGATAGATAGATAGATAGATGGCATTTTACAATTCTTTTACTTCGTGTTTTTCCCAAGTAATCATAAGAAGAGGCTCTCGCCAGACTCTCCCTGCTGTGTTGTACTACTTCACGCCATTTTGTGTATTTCTGTGTTAGAGTACATTTGGTCCTTAATCTTGCCTGTGCCCCAGTATTTCCCTAACTAGCAAGATACCCAGTGTGTTTCCCATTAACCTCAAAATTCCTACCAGGATTTAGTCTTCGAGCCCTCAAGTGCCTCCTATCGTTTTAGCAAACAATCAGACTGCTCCCCGAACGTTAAAAGCTGGCAAAAATCAACTACCCAAATCAGTATTCCTAAGAGAACAAAGTCCTGGGACGTGAAGATGGATTTCAGAAACCCTATTCTTACCACAAGGGAAAAGTCATTAAATAATTGTGCTTGAGGCAGTCGGTGACAGCCGTGTCTCTTTCGGTTTTGCAAAAACGCTAACAGAAAGATTTGCAACATCTTGCCTGATTCTGAAGTGGTTAAAATTTTATAATAGGAACCTTAATGGCAAGAAAAAATATCGCTGTGAGAGCATTGCTCGCTGAGCACTGACATCACCGCGCGGGAATGAAGATTGTCTTACACAACGGAATGCGCTCTATCCCTCCTCCGAGAGGGAATTTGGCTTGGTATGCAAATTAAAATATTGTTTTGAAAAATCTGTTGCATCAAATGACAGAAACAGTTTTTTCCTAATCCAGCTCCTCGGTGCATTATTGGCAGAGTAGTTGACAGCACACTCATGTAGCCCTTTGGTCTGGGCCACGCTCTCGGATTTTGTAATGGAGCCCAATCAAGCAGGATTGTCTTTGGCGACGATGTCAACGAGCCCTAAATTCTTGGGGTCTCTGTTTCAATAGTTTTATTGGGCATAAAGGAAAGGAAGGATCATTTACTTGAAATGCTTGCAAACCCTTAAAAGTATTTCGAATGTGAGTGCTACTTTGTTTTCCCTTTGTTGCGAAGTCGGCAGGTGAGGAAGGGGGATGCTGGCTTGTTTGGGTCGGTGGCCTTCCTCTCTTCAAGTTTCCTCAAAGGGGTCTCTCCCCAAATGAAGTCTTCTAGTCTCAAGTTCTGCAACCTGGAAATAATTTGAAACGACTCAGAAATGTTATACATTTCACGGCTCTGCTCTGCAAAGTCATTTGACTGGGGTTGAGCCTGAGTTCACAGGTGGGGATTCAGGGAGTGACAGAGGCCATCACTCGTGCTCACGGCTCCTGTATCACCCCGGAGCACTGGTTCCCCGACTGTGGTCCTCAGCAGCCTCAGCGGCGTCCCCTGGGAGCTGGTTAGAACTGGCGATTCTTAGAGCCCACCCTAGACCTGCTGGGGCGGGACCCAGCGATCTGATATAACCAGCCCTTCGGGTGATTGGGATACACGCACAAGTGTGAGAACCTCTGCTCCAGGGAAATCTGTCTACTTGGGTGTAGAAAAGCCCAACTCTGAGCCCTCTTTACTCTTCCTCCCCCTGCCATGGCTGAAGTCCATATACCAAGCCTGTCATCAAATAGTTTGTGATGGAATAATTTTAAATGAATTGCCATCACACGCAAGGGACTTCCGGTATTATCTGGAATTTGCAGGGCCATGTTTTTCCACAAGGAGGCAAGTCCTTAGTTGCAAAGAGGGAAATGTTAGTCTGGGACTAGTGCCCTTATTAAAGAGGCCCTAGAGAGCTTCCTCTGTCCTTCCACCATGGGAGGTTATACAGTCCAATTAGCGTCTATCCGGATCCCTTTTTTCTTCAAGAGATAAACTTGAAATTAATATGGGATGAGTCTTTCCCTGAGATTTTATCTCCTCTAATGACTCCTTTCACTTGTTTCTTGGTACAGGACTCTTTTCAGAAATGAATTTGTCATGTTGGGTAAGAATCCTCAGCAGACAGTGATACTCTTGGTTGCCGGACGTAAATGTATTATGTATATTGGAATACCTAAGTGCAAGGAATGGAAAACTATATCTAGATGATTCACCTTCTAGTTTGCTTGGTGTCTAGTTTTTAAAAATCTCCTTAGGGAAATAATGCTATAATTATTGATGGGGGATGTTGAGGAAAATATCGACATTTACCGAGCAGCTAGTATAAGCCAAGTGTGCTTGCCATATGCTATCTCATTTCATAAAGATTTATTTATTTGAAAGAGAGAGAGAAAGAGAAGCAGACTCCCTGCTGAGAAGGGAGCCCAGTGTGGGGCTCGATCCCAGAACCCTAGGATCATGACCTGAGCCAAAGGCAGATGCTTAACTGACTGAGCCATCCAGGCATCCCCAAACATTATCTCACTTAGTGTTTCAAACAATTATGAGAATGGATCATTTTGCCCAACTTACAGATAAACAAACTGAGCCTTTAATTACTTATTATAGCCATTCATTGGCTGCCCAGTGGTGACTTCTTTTTTATCTTTTGTTAAGAGAGGAACTCAGAATTACTGTGGGTATCAGGTAAAGTTATGTGCTCAGGTAGGAGGGTTCAGTCTCGGGATATGAAATATGATTGAACTCAAGTTGAACATGATTATTCTACTTCCTTTCTAGTAATTGAGTTGAGGGTGGTCCTGTGACCTGGTTCTGACCAATTAAATGGAACAGAAAATTTGTGGGAGAATGCTGTGAAAACCTATCCTCCCTGATAAAGTGAGACCGGTACAAGTAAAAGACCTCATTCCTTTTTACATTGGACTGCTGTCTTGTAAGGAGCTGTTGGAGCTGTTGTAAGCTTTGTTGGAGCTGTAGCAGCCATCTTGCAACTATGAGGAAAAGGCCAAGGGAGAGAGCTGTAGGGTTTGTCGTGCCTGGCATTGTTCTGCGTCTGGATTTCTGGTTGTGTGAGTTAACAAGTCTCTCTTGTTTAAGCCACTTTTTGTTAGACATCCCATTGCTTGCTATTAAAAGTATATATTCTAAGAACATACATGTTTATCAGGCACCAGATTAGGGACTCAAACCCAAGTTTAACTGATGGTAAACACCCACCTGGTTTGGTCTCTCTCTTACCCACCTGCCTTCCAGTCTTTTCTTTTAACAAAAGTAAACTTCATCTATCATCAGCCTACAGAATTTGAAGTCATGGGAAGTGACCAACAAAAATGAGACAGTCTTTGGAAACATTCTGTTAAGTACAGTATATTCTAGACCAGATCGTGACAAGGAATGCTTCATCAGTATTTTTCAAGTAACCTGATACATTTTAGGCATGTATGTGATAAACACATTCTTCTTGTAAAAATCCAGATATTACACCAGGCCAAAATTGTCCAAGATTTATTCAATCCTGTTTTCCTTTCCAGAAGTAATCATCCATTGGCTTTTAGTCAGATATCTCCCTAAATTACTTTCTATGTGTTTATATATTTACATGCTCAGATGGAGATGAATTTTAGAACACAAATAGTGTTATATAGCCTATATCGTTCCATGATTTTCTAAAAAAACTTCACAGTATGTCTTGTAGATCCTGCCACACCAGTTGATTAGGTGTATTTTATTCTTACTGTATGTAGTAGCCCAGTGTTCTATAGTACGGGCAGTGAAAGGTTTTATCTGCTTATCCCTTTGGCTAAAATAATAACCGGCATATAATAAGCATTTAGTAAATATTTGTTAAACAGATTTGTCTTTGAAGTTCCTTAGGGTGTTCATAATTTTTCCTTGTTTCAAACACTGTTTCTACTTAAATTGGAGAGTCAGTTTGTCTCTTTGCCCAAAATTAATCCGATTGGGACTTTGATTGGAATTTTATTGGCAGGAATTGACATTTTTGTCACACTGAGTTTTTCCATGCATTTTTTTTTTTTTTTGCATAAGTATCTCTGCAGGACAGATACCTTTGAGAGAAATGGATGATTCAAATGGGATAGAAACTTTTAAGATTTAATAGTTACTGCCAAAATTATTTCTAATAAAGCTTCTGCAGTTGTCTGTACTACCAACGGTGTAGGGTGGTGGCAGTCGTGGTGGTGATGGTGGGAATGGTGTCCTGGTGAGTGTGGTGGCGACTGGGAGGGCGGTGGCAGTGTTAGTTTCTGTCACAGTTCAGTTTAGCCGCGATTATCCTCCGATGCCTGAACACTCTTAAATGTTATGGTTCCTCAGCAGCGCCTGGGTGGCTCAGGCAGTGGAGCTCAGGTCATGGTCCCGGGGTCCTGGGATAATGGAGCCCTGCATCCGGCTCCCTGCTCCACGGGGAGCCTGCTTCTCCCTCTGCCCCTCCCCCTGCTCATGCTCCCTCCAACTCTCTCTCTCAAATAAATGAATAAAATCTTAAAAAAATAAAATAAATTTTATCGTTCCTCCCTTCAAGTGTGGAGAGAAGTACTGATTCTTCAGCTAAACCCACGTCTGGAAAATTAGGTTTGCCTGAGAGTATACATTTTACAGTTGCCACCAAAATACTGGGCTGGTCCTACGTGAATGCCCATATTGCAAAGTTGAGTAGTGCTGCATTTTGTTTTAGGAGTAGGAACTCCCACAGTCTCCAGCAGCTGTCATAAAGCGTCCCAGGACGACAAAGGAAGACTTCCAGCAGGAAAGGCCAGCAATGAAAATTAAATGGTTGACTGTTGGTTCGTGCCTATATAGCTGTCCTGCTGTGTGCCAGGACTCACAGCCCAACTGCTCCGCATCCCCGTTTCCTAATAAATACCCAGACCCTGCATGGAGGTGGACCCCGGGACCTCAGAGGGAACACAGCTGCCTGCTTCCATTTAGACCTTGTTTCCACGTTTTCCGGCTGCCTGTGCAGAACCTAGTACTCCTGACCTTCGTCTCACTGTGACTGGCTCATCTTCTGGAAACTCGCAAAACTACAGGCAGATGAAAGACTGCTTTTGCCGCCATGTTGTGTGTGTGTGTGTGTGTGTCTGTTGTAGTTGTGTGTATTTCTTTGACAAAGTATTTGTGTGCCCAAGGATTAATGCCACTAATCCAGTTAGCGATAAACCAGATCAATTGCTCTAACTTGAATATCACGCCACATTCAGTATTGGTATTTCTGGTTTTACATATACAGTTTCATTCTGAGTGGCAAGTTAAATGCTGAAGTAAAATGGATGGAGAAATTATGAGTATTCTGAATTATTGAGATTCGGTGATTCAAGTGTATTTCTAAAGAGGGTCTAGAATTCTTGCATAGAGATAATATTTTAACTTAAAAACTCTATTTTTAAAAAGATTTTATTTATTCATTTGAGCGAGAGAGAGTGAGACACAGAGGGAGGGACAGAGAGAGGGGGAGAAGCAGGCTGCCCGCCTAGCAGGAAGACCAACGTGGGGCTCGATCCCAGGACTCTGAGATCATGACCTGAGCCAAAATCAAGAGTTGGATGCTAAACTGACTGAGCCACCCAGACACCCCTTAACTTAAATACTTAAAAAAAAAGCAACTTAAGACTCAAAATATGTCCCCATGGGATGCCAAATATACTGTCATTATGATTTTACTACCCTTATCATATATATATATATATATCTCATATGTATATGATATATATATCTTACTCTTATATGTATGTGTATATATACACATACACACACACATACCGTATATATATCTTATCTTCTTTACTATTTCTTATAATCCTTATAATCCAAAGATCACTTTGGGGCAAAATCTGCCTCCTTTATATCTGCCTAAGGAGCAACATTGCACCCAGCAGTCACAAGGACAAGAGTCCCCACCTGATTATGGAAGCAGGCTCTGGCCTGTTTTGGGGAGGGACTCACTGACCTGCATTCTTCCCTCCCTGGCTGTCAGGCAGAGTGTTCCTGCCAACCAATGTGAGCTGAAGTGTTGGTGAGATGTTGCCTGTGGTCCGTTGCTCTGGTCCCAGATGATTCTGGAAGGTCTGCTGCCTACTCTGTGGCAGCTGCTGGTCAGTAGGAGTCCTACAGATTGGTGATGGGAATACACCTGAGAAGATGCATGATTTTGATTTAATACAATATTTTTGAGCTAAGACACGAAACTTAGAATGCCTTTCCAGAAAGCTTCTTTTCAATTCTCAAAGCTACTCTTTGTCCATTGCTGGGATGCTGGCTTGTATGTTTTGACCCTAAAGCAGTCAAATGTTGAAGCCTGGACTGAGAATACACACAAGGAGAGAGGTGCCTTCTAGAAACAGAGAACATAACCATAGAGAAAAAAATACCTGCTCCTGACAACTCAAAGTGTGGATCACAGACTAGCAACACCTTGTAACCTGGAAGCTTGTTAGAAATGCAGACCCCCCTGCCTTGGGCTCCTGGGTGGCTCAGTTGGTTAAGCGACTGCCTTCAGCTCAGGTCATGATCCCAGGGTCCTGGGATCGAGCCCCGTGTCGGCTCCCTGCTCAGCGGGAAGCCTGCTTCTCCCTCTCCCACTCCCCCTGCCTGTGTTCCCTCTCTGTCAAATAAATAAATAAAAAATCTTTTTTAAAAGAAAAGAAATGTGGACCCCTGGGCTCCACCCCAGACCTACTGAAATCAGAATCTGCAGTTTAACAACATGCCCTGGTGATTCCTATGTGTGGTCAAGCGTGAGAGGTGCTATTTTAGGCAGTATTAAGACTGTTTTAGGCATGGTCGCCTCTGGAGTCACCCCACTGCATAATACCACTTGCCATCACTATGCCCCAAGTCGCTTCTGAGCGTTTCAAAGGAGCTTCCCAGGAAAGCGTTCGCACGGACTTGCACAGAGTTCAGATCAGAAATGGTAAAGACGAGATCATCAGGTAGTTAATGGTAGAGCTCTAGCAAGCCGTGCAGTCGATAAGCTCTGTGTGGTTGGAATGGGAATCCCCGGTGCTTTAAGGGCTGACCCTGAACAATTATAGGCAGACACAGAGATTAGGGCCGCGACACATTGGCAGGTTTGGGGTGAATCAGCATGAGATAACGCTGGCTAGAGACAGATGAAAGGATACGATCACTCATTAGGTGTGGGGTTGTGCCTTTTTTTTAATAGCAAGTCCTGTCGTGTCTGCACCCGACTTTTAAATGCTATGAATAAGAGAAGTGCTGGGATTGTTTTATGTTGACCTTGGGTGGCCTGCAGGACTTGGCTTTTAACTCTTGTATCCTGGACTCGCTTTGGAGCTGACTCATTCTCAATATTCAGAAATGGTGACATTTGACCTTGTACATTTTTAAAGTGAGGTATAATTAAGCTACAATAAATTGCACACATCTTCATTTCAAGTACGTTCTGGCAACTGTATGTATTAACTGTGCAGAACACAATATAGACCATTTCCATCATCCCGGAAAGCTCCCTTATGCCCCTTTCTGGTTAATTCAGCTACCATTTTTATTTTCATCGCCACACATTACTTTGCCTGCTTTAGAACTTCATACAAATGGATTCACGCCTGTCTGCCCTCATGCTTGGCTTCTTTCCTTCAGCACAATATTTTCAAGCATCATCCGTGTTGTGGATCATCGTATCTAGTGCTGAGTAGCGTTTTGTTGTGCGAACGTACAGAGTTTAACCACTTCCGTGCTGATGAACATATACAGGTAGTCTCCGGTTTGGAACTTCTCTGTGTTCTCTCCATCTCAGCTAGTTGCACAGCAATGGAATTGCTGGTTCTTAGGACAGCCATATGTGGACCTGTTGGAAACTGCGGAACAGTGCTTTAGGCTCTGACCGGAAATGCCTGAGAGCTCTGGTTGTGCCATGTCCTCACCAATATTTGATGTCAGTCTCTTCGGTTTGGGTGTCACTTGCATTTCCTTGGTAGCTAATGACACGGGACACTAGGTCACACACTTTTGCCTTTCATATCATCTTCTTTCACAGTGGGGCTGTTCAGGCAACTCTTTTGCACATTTGTATTGAGATTTTTGTTTGTTTCCTTTCAACTTGTGGGAGTTGTCGAAGATGGATTTCTTTTAACTTACCTGGCAAGGCCCCTGCCTTCAGGACCTCAGAGCCCAGAGTGCCCTGATGCCTTTTCCTTGGTTCTACTTGTGGAGAATGGCAGCTTTGTCCCTGGGAAAGACCCTCTTCATCTCAGGGGGAAATCCTTCTGCTGCCCTGTCCTAGCGTTTGGCATGATAGCCCTGAACACTTGGTGATGATCCGTGGGAATGACCCATCAGGGTCAGTGCTGACGTGTTCGGTGGCCGAGGTCCTTGGCATCCTCCTCTTGTCCTGCGGGACCATGGGCAGCCATTGAACTTTCACTGTGATCCTGACGATCTTCTCCTTAGCCTTTTCATGTGGCTTGCTTCTCCACCCGTCATTCTGTTCTGAATGGGAACAGTCATGGCTCTCTTCTCCCCTATGAAGGGCTCATTGTCCTCTGGAAATCTGTTCATGCACGTTGCTTTGCACTCCCCATCCTGAGATAGATTTTATAAAACTTTGGTTTTGTAGCTAATCAGGCTTCTCTGGGTGGTTAGGTGAGAATGATGCACTCTTGGGGTGCCTGGGTGGCTCAGTGGGTTAAAGCCTCTGCCTTCGGCTCAGGTCATGGTCTCAGGGTCCTGGGATGGAGTCCCACATCAGGATCTCTGCTCAGCAGGAAGCCTGCTTCCCCCTACTCTCTGCCTGCCTCTCTGCCTACTTGTTATTGCTCTCTCTCTCTCTCTGTCAAAAAATATATAAAGTCTTTAAAAAAAAAAAAAGAATGATGCCCTCTTGACTTTTCTACCCTCTAGCCAGAAGTGAAGTCCTATACGTTCCCTACACTCCATCCCTTCCTCCAATGTGCCAGAAATGCCCTCTGGACTAAAGCCTAACGAGAAAGATTATCTTAGACATAAGAAGCCAGAAGGTTCACCGTAACCCAGTGTGGAAACCCCGGAGTTAGTAGAAGACCCAAACTGTGTGATAGCATTGACATCACTGTGACTCAATTTTGTTGTCCATGAAAAGGGAATAAAAAGAGTCCTTGCATCACAGGGTTACTGGGGGACTAAACAAATGTATATAAAGAGTTTAGAATCATACTTCTTTTTTAAGATATTTATTTATTGATTTGAGAGAGAGAGAGAGAGAGAATGAGTCAGGGGCAGAGGCACAGAAAGAGGGAAAAGCAGACTCCCTGCTGAGCAGGAAGCCCAATGAGGGGCTTGATCCCAGGACCCCTGGATCACGACCCGAGCCAAAGGCAGACACCCAACCGACTGAGTCACCCAGGTGTCCCTGAAAGCACACTTCTAAGGCACATAGTAAATACCTGATAAATGAGACAGCTGTTATTAATAATATTGTACTACTGGGCCTCCCAGGTAGCTCAGTCAGTTAAGTGTCTGACTCTTGATTTTGGCTCGGATCATCATTTCAGGTTATGAGATCGAGCCCCGAGTCAGGCTCTGTGCCCAGTGGGGAGTTGGCTTGAGATTCTGTCTCTTCCTCTCCCTCTGCCCCTCCCTCATCTCTCTCTAAAATAAATAAATCTTTAAAAAAACAAGCTATGTTAGTACGAATGACAGTAGTTATAGCATAAAAAGTTCCTTTGATCAAGGACCTACATCTTCTCCGTCAGTCCCTGAAGTTAAAGCCTTCTCTTGGGATTGGTGAGAGTTTGCAGATATGGTCAACCAACACTAGTCAGTATTCCAGTTCCGCGAACAAATGGATCAGAAAACTGTGGCTTAAAACTTGGTCCCCATGTTGATAGCTAGTATTACTTAGCAATATCTTCGGTCCTCCTGCTTTTGGGTGGGATTGTACCTCTGTGCCTCCTTGATATGGGGCAGGGCTGTGTGACTTGCATCGGGCTACGAAATGTGCCTGACACGTATCACTTCCGGGCAAGCCTTGCGAGCCACTTTGCAGTGCAACGAGCTCTCTTCATCCAGCCCCCAGAACTAGAGCAAGCGGCACAGCTTCTGAGTGAGGGTGACTTGGAGCAGACTCACCGCAGGCCCACGGCGAGCATGCAGAATAAGCCAAAAACTGAACATTTGCCTTAGAACACAGAGAATTGGAGGCTGTTCCTTACAGCAGCATCACCAAGCCTATCTTGATGGACAGGTACAGCCCCTTCAGGTGGTGGGCCACACTGCGCTTTGCTCTGGTTGGGCAGGACTGAGTCTGGTGGATGCACCTGCCGAGCACAGGACTCCTAGAGACCCCACTTGGGCTGGAAGGGGTAGCGAGAGGCACGGGTGCCAGAGAGCGAGTTCCAACCGTATCTAAGACCAAGTGCCAAATAGCCAAGTGTCCGCATCTGTCCCGAGCGCAGGTGTGGGCCTGGCAGCAGGAGACAGGAATGAGAGCCGAAAGGTCTGGAGCTGAGTAAAGACGGGGAGGGAGCAGGAACTGGAGAACAAACCCTCGAGCCGGGGAAGAGGGTCTGCCCGAGTTGTTCTGCTGCGTAGCAAAGGGAGAGCCAAGGTGCGGTGTTATTGTTATTGTGTGGTGTGTGGGGGGCTGGCTGGCTGAGCGTCGCAAGGGCAAGTCAGCAGCACCTTTGGGCTGTTTCTCTTTGGATGTGGAGGTCCTTATACCAGCAAGATTCCTCGGTACCCCAAGGTTCGACGAACACCACAGAAACTCACTCTGGTCTGGACAACGTTTGTGCTCATTCTCTTTCTCACGCTGAGAATCTCCCAATCCAGATTTAAAGAGGGATCCCTCTCTGATTAGCTCGAGAGTCCTACTCAGTCTGCCAGGGTCACTTCTGAAACACCAAAACACGTACTCTGGCTCCCTTTTTTTTTTTTTAAAGATTTTATTTATTTATTTGATAGAGATCACAAGTAGGCAGAAAGAGAGAAGAAAGCAGGCTGTCCGCAGAGCAGAGAGCCCGATGCGGGGCTCGATCCCAGGACCCTGGGACCATGACCCGAGCCGAAGGCAGCGGCTTTAACCCACTGAGCCACCCAGGCGCCCCCTCTGGCTCCCTTTTAAGGTACCATGTCATGTAAATCGTGTAAAATGTTGCCAACGCAGAGCTGGCCATGTATGTTTCTAATTGGGTCAGCAGAGTTAACACAGCAGAGAATTTAAGAAATTTTCCCCAATCCTTTTGGAATTCAGCTCTTGGGCTTACCGGTCATGTATTGACATAACTAACTTGTTCAACATGTCTTTCTGTAAGTTATAAGTGAGGAGAAAGTAAAGCTTTGCATTAAACTAACAGATGAGAATTTTGTATTAGGAATAATATACTAATATGATACATGCTACTAGGGTGCATGTCCCAAAGTGCGGTTTTGTCACTTAATGCAAAGTTACCTCCTACTGGGAACTGAAGATTATTTTACAGACAATATAAATAACGGAAAGCCCTTCTTGACACTCAGCAACAACCTGGGATGTGAAAGAATTTACTAGGTACCATTGGCCATGTGCAGTCTTGTCACATTGAAGATGATCAGTGGTGAATGACTTGTCAGGGCTGGAGGGTCCTGATAACCAAGGACCAAAAGCTTGTTTTTGTTCTCACTTGTCCCGTTAGCGAACTACAAAGGTAGAAAATGGTTGCATGGATCTGTTTCTATTTGCAACTGTGAAGTTGTTTAGCATTATTGCTTACTGGTTAAAGCTGTGTGAGTTTTTGAGATAGTCGACTTGTTGTGGGTAATCGTTCGAACTGATATTCACTAGTACACCCATCTATGCAGAGTAGACATTTAATGAATGTTGAGAGTGATTTTGTTTGTACATTTATGAAGTTTGAAATCTACATGGTCAGAAAGTCAAAAAGAACCCTTCGGTAAAAAAGAACAAAATTCAAAGCAATCCAAAACATTTGAATAGTTCGTAATATATGTGTGTGTGACATGTGTTATACATATAAATATAGAAATATTTGACAGGAGATATCTCCGAAGAAATAGTAGCAGATAATCTTTTGGTGTTTAGAGGAAGACTTGTACGAGGAGGATAGATTCAAGAAGAGCCGCCTGGACTTATTCTATTGCTTCTTTGCTAAAGGTATTTACTCAGGACATCAGAAGTAAAGCTTTAAAGTCAAATGTCTGGAGAAATTTAAATATATGTGAATGCATGTGTTTAAATTGAAGAAGAATGTTGACAGAAATAAATCACTTTTAGAGAGAATTCCCAGGACCTAGTCCCTTTTAGGAAAGCTCTCTTGGTCCTTGTGCAAATACACGGTCCTTTAAAGTACTGGCACACGTAATTTATGGGTTTATGTCTGTATGCCTCTGTTTATTTTTGGCATAAAAATCCTTGCTTATAAAAGGGGTAGTTAAGTACGGTACTACTGTGATCCCTTTTGCCTGACTTCAGAATTTGTACTTGAGGAATACAAACGAAAGTGGAAGGTAATTCAATTAACATTCTGAACACACAAAGGTATGCTTGCTTCTCAGCTTTAGGGCAGAGCAGAGCCATCAGATTAGAGCAGTAATTACAGCATGTGTACACATTCTTCAAAGTTTCACGAATTGCAGGGCCAAGCTCTAATTTCTGATGTTTGTCTGTCTCTGGAGAATCAACTGAAATAGAAATCTTGAAGCCAGAGAGCTCAACTCCTTGTCTAACCTCACAAAACAAAAATCACCACCTTTGCTCACAGACACTTACCCAGGTCCCCCTGTTTTCTTACAGCTCACGCTAATTCATTACCAAACTCCATGGACACCAGGTCTGAAATAGCTCTTGAACCTGGCTACTCCTGCCCGCTTTCCTTGCCATGGTCCTGGGGTGGGATGCCATCTTCTTTTGCCCATGTCAATGTCCGTGATCTTGTACGTGTTCTCCCCGCCCCCATACCGTCTCCTCCAGCCTCTCCTCCACTTTGCACAGGGCCATACTTGTAATAAATAAAATTGTGCCGAGAAAAATGCTGTGAGTCTCAACTTAGACAGACTTCCCTGGGGCCGTCCCTGGTTTCAGCTCCCTTCCTCTGCCCTCCCGAAATCTTTGTAATTCCTCTGTTGTGACAAGTGTCACACTTGATTGTGACTCCTGGTCTAGTCATCAATTTCAGGAAATCACAAGCTCCGTGAGGGTAGGCACTGTGCTCATCTCGTTTACCTCTGAGTACTTGGATTCCAGCCCAGGACGGATTTTCACATTACAAGAAGTTTATCAGAGCTCTATAACACGAGAGCAGTCCTTGAGCCAAGGCGTGTACCAATACTCTCTCACATACCACTGTGTTCTTTGTCTCGTGCAAGAACGTTTATGTCTCTCAAGGAAAATTCCCCGAACTGGTAAATCTCCACAGGCTTTATTTTAACTAATGAGGATAGTAAAATCTTATAAATTTCTCCTTGAACTAAGGGTACCGACTTAAATTCTTTCTCTTGACTTTGGCTAAAATGCTAAGAAGGGCAGTTCCAAAGACTTTTATTTTAGGCATGCTTTATGACATGTTAATATGGGATTACGTACAACCATGGTGTAAAATGTATGAAAGTCTGCACATGTGTGGAAGGGGGTGTAGCATCCTTTCCCTTAACTGTTAACATGTTAGACGACTTTTCCTGCGTTTTTCTTATTTCTTCCTCTAACGCCTTATTTACAGGTTTTTTTCCTCCAGGACTGAAAAATCTGGTTTAGTTTAGGCTAGAAGAATGTGATATAGGAAGAAAAATTACATGTGTCTCTGTGTGTGTATTTGTATGGATGTATGTATATAAGATGATGCATTAGTGACCATTATGAGCAGTAAGAAGCATGGAACGTGTGGGAGTTTGTGGAGCAGAAGTTCATTCATGGCTCTGTTGCAAAGGAAAGGTCACTGTCAGTTCAAATGAGACCTTTTCCCCCCACCTTTATTGAGATATAATTGACATATAACACTGTGCAAGTTTAAGGTCAAAGGAAATATTGTCTCCATTATAAATGTTAAAAATGAGTAGCATTGAACAGACTTGGTTCCTGTTCTGAAAATAGTAGAAGTAAATGTAATTCTCCTTGCAGAAATTAAAAAATATTCATTTAGTTACAGCCACTGATAAATTTGGCATAAAATCTCACACAAGAAATATAAACTTTAAACATTTACGTATGTACAGAAACAGTGATAGGTGAAATGGTATAGTCTGGGGTAAGTGGGCTGGGGGTGGGAATGGGGGGAAGGGTGCGGAGAAAATAAGAAGGTCCTGAGTTGAACCCACTATGTACTCAACACTCAACGGAGTGTTTGCAAATACAAACACTCAACCGAGTGTTGAGTACATAGTGGGTTGTTAGATATTCTGACCTCTGCATATGTTTGAAAGTTTCCATAATGTGATATTTTTACAAAGAGAAAAACAAATCCTATATGTAGAAGTAGAAACATCCTAAAGCTGATAAAACTTAAGCCTGAGGACCACTCAGTTCAGTGAACTCAGTTAAGTTCAGAAGGGACCACTGAATGGGTCCCTTCTGGAACAGTGGGAGTAGCCCCTGCGGTGTTTTCTAATGTTTATGTGGTTTTATTTTGGAAAATTTGAAAAATGAGATAATTTAACCACAGTGGGCTAACACAGCTGTCTCTTCCCATTTCAAAATCCCCTCCATTACACTTCCCTTTGTGGTGAGAGGTGTTTGAGAGGCTGTGGGCTTTTGAAGGATCTAGCGAAGGGAAAGTTGTGGATACGAAGAGCCACGTGTCCCTATTTTTACTCGTGGATGAAAGATACAGATTTCAGATTCCCAGCAGAGACATGCATGTTGGCACCCCCATAATTATTGGTGGGAATATGGATTTAGTATCCATCTTTTCTGTGTGTATTGGCACTAGTTCATTGTGCTCATGTAGGGATGCTTCTAGCAAGGCTCCTGTCCAGGCTGCTGACTGTGGTGACTTGAGGCGTAGGACCGCACACTGTATTGGAGTGTGACTATGCCCCACGGTGCCTGGCACAAAAGCATCTAGGCAGGAGAGGAGAAACGAGACCGGAAGTGTGCAAAGCCAGAAGCCAGTCTGTGGATGATTTTTCCGCCCGACAGATGTGTCAAGCTACAAGCTTCAGAGTTGGCTCCTCTTGATAACTGGTTAAGCTAGGAATCCTTTCGAGTCAGATATGCTCAAAAAGGCTGCAAATACAATTATAAAGTCATCATACTTTTTTGCACTTCTACAGACATCGAGAGAGAGAGAATTTAGCAAAATGTTATGTTGATAGTGCACAGACCTCCACCAGCGGAAACATAAACTTGAGTTGGATTGTGCGTAGCTGCTTAAATATCCACTCATTGTGTATTAGCTTATCAAATGCATTTTCCCCTGAAGTAGTGTGGGATTCCAAATTTGAAGAAACACAAAACTGCCTCTGATGCAACAGAATGACCTGCAGCACACATGTCTGCCTGCAAAGACATGCGTGCGCGCACAAACACACACATGCACACACACACACACTCACTGCATTGAACCAGCAGTTTGAATGTGACAGGCATTCAGACATGAGTAAGTGGATGAAAATGTTGCAGTCTAGTGAATATTCCTATGAACTGAAAGATTTTTGGAAGCCCCCTTCCACAGTGACTTAAAATACGTAATGTGCTCCTTGAGGATAAAATTTAAAATAAAATGAAATCAGATGCGTTTCTAGGTTTGAAACCAAAGTTCCTTACTACTTTAAATTTGAGCCCTTTGTGAAGATGGTTTCAAAGATAACAATCTAAGTCTTTTTTAAAAATAGAGTCCCCTCCAGAGAACTGAAGTGTAGCCAAGTCCCTCAACATAGAATAGAATAGTCACTTAAAAGAGAAAAGCAAGTCATCCCATTTCACTTGGTTATTTTCGCTTCCAAATAATGGAATCTAGGCATCTCGAAAGGGCAACAGCAAGTTAATATTCATCATGTTTTGTTTGTCTTGGCTTTTAAAATACCCATTTCTTAAATTTCTGCTTTCTATAATTTCTCTATTTACCCAAGCTGCCTTATATCTTTCCAAGTTTTCACTTTAGAGTGAAGATCTTAGTCCCTTTTCCTCAGGTTTTCCTTCTTTCTTCCCAGACATTGTTCATCATTTTTTCTAAGAGTCTGTTTCCTCAGAGCATGCCGGCAGGATATTTTGTCTCTGAAACAAGATTTAAACACATTAGCACACAATCGGTGATGTGTGTAGTATGTATGGGTGAGTGCAATTACATGATCCACGGATATCTTCCATAGCTGAACACAGGTTAGCTGGTTCTTGGTTTGTAAGTGGTTATGCCTTTGATTAAATTATCTCAACTAGCTATGCCTATAATAGCACAGAAGTCTTTTTTTTTCCTGCTGAATTTTCTGGGATATTGTTATGGATAGGGCCTCTCTGAGACAGGGTTCCTCAAATATCAAGGCATTTTCTCACAAACCTAGCTCTCAGAGCTGCATGCAAGTACAGCAAGCAGTCAATGTATTAAGGTACGGAACATTCTACGGTGACAAGTGACCTACAGATCTCCATGCCATAACCCAAGCATGGTTGACATTGCATGGGGAAAGGCTTTACTACGTTCAGATATTTGGGGGCCCAGATTCCATAAGTTTTATGGCTCTACCCTTGCCCGCAGGCTCAGGATTTCCTGGGATCATCTGTGACCAAATGGAAGAAGAAAGAAGAAAGAATGCATGGAGACCTGTGCAGGGTGGGGGGGCGATTCGGGGTTCAGGGACCTGGTCTAGTAGTAGCAGACATCACGTGCACCGACATCCTGTGGGCCAGAATTCAGTCGTATGCCTGGCGGCATTGCAGGGAAGGCTGGGCAAATGTGTAACAGCGAGGCCGGGTGGGCAAGAACCGGAGTTTGGTGAGTTCACAGCATTGTCTCTGCACCATTCAGGTCAACCTGCTATGATTTCAGTGGCCTGGGTTTTGTGGATGTTTAGCAATATTCCTAGATTCTACTAGACTAGATGCCAGTAGTGCTCCTCAGATCTGATGACCAAAAAGAAATTTCTAGATGTTGCCAAATGTCAACCAGGGGTCCAAGTCATTCCCAATTGAGAACAACTTGGCTAGAAACTTCAGCAAGAGGCAGCACTTGCCATGACAGCAGCTTCTCTGTGAGCAAGGGACATTACTTTTGTGAGGTGAAAAAGTTAGGAGTGTGTTTAATGCTGATGGAAGTCCAGATGCTGACTCTCTCTTGGGAATCCTACACTTACGGTGGGCGTTTTATTATCTATTCTTGATGATCTGTCCACTTCACAAAATATCTCTGTACTTGAGATCTGGTATATGGACCCGATTTTTCCCAAAGTTAATAGTTCAGCTTTTTCAAGTGTTTCTTATGGAATATATAGTCATGGAATAAAAAGATCATAGTTAATAATCATTTGTTTATTATTTTTTGGAAACTTTGACCAGCAGGGAAGTATGAGGATTTTTAGAAATCACCAGGGTACAGTGAAAGTTGCCAATAAAAATGTAAAATAATACAGATGTTGTTATGAAGCAGAAACATGTTATGTTTTAAATAAATCAGTATCCTTAACTATTAACAAGAGAACTTGAGTTTTTAAAAAAGAACAATGGTATTACAATTTTATTATCTTTTTCCTACACATCTGGAATTTTGAAAACTTTTTGAATAAAAAAAATCCCATTAGATTATTTAAGTCATTTTTGAGTTTAATTGTAGTTTTGAGAGTATATGGAAAAGTTCTGTTTCAAATCTCTTACGGAATCTTTTTAACATTTTCAAAGAATTTATCTGTGAGTTATTGCCTAATATATATAAGGGTAATTCAGAGAGAGTCTACAAATTTTGTTTTAAAGTCACACTACTTTTCCTACAAAACTATAAAATTTGAAAAATAGAAACAAGTATACAGAAAGTAAATGTGATTTATAATATTTTTATATAATTTTTATAGCTTTATTCTTTGCTTATATTTTAGTGGTTCCCCAGCTTTAATGTGCATAAGAATCATAGGGAGAACTTGTTTAAAAACTATGTTCTACGTTCACTGCAAAAGAAGGGTACAGTGTGGGGCCTGGGAAACAGCATTTTAACAGATCCTCCAGATGATTGTGATTCAAATGATCTCTAAAAAGCACTCGGGAAAATCTGATGTATGTTCTTATGTTGCCAAAATATCAGTACCATTCATTGCCTGGTTGGGGGCGCTCCCCACTCCTTGTAAATATCAATTCTTTCTACAACAGTTAGCTTCTATTTGAAGATACAACATTCATTTTAGTCTTTCAGTAGCTTTTTTAAGGTTATTTTCCATGAATTGATAATCACTCAGTGGTTTTTTGTTGTTTGTTTTGCCTTATGTTACTTGGAAGATACATGATTAATCCATTTAAGATTTAATAATCTCCCTTCAACAACTATAACACTTGACTTGTATTTCTCTTGAGATGTGTCACTTCTAGGCAGGAGATAACAGGGGGTGAGGGGTATGAAACACACATTGTCAGTGCGCAAGGAGAGGAGTGGCATAGACCTGAGTGAATGGGGGGGGGG
>ML097109.1:55572-70530 GCA_003697995.1 Taxidea taxus jeffersonii | reverse complement strand
CCCCCCCCCTTCCCTAACTGGATCAGGAGCCCTGGGGAGGGGCAGGGACTGTGTCCCACAAAGCCCTGCATTCACGGGGCCCAGCTGCGGGTTGCTTCTACAGTGGGTGCTTGGCACACATTTGAGGACAGAACGAAGAAAGAATAGATGAGTAAGTGACTGTGCACACCCCTTTCTCTTCACCTGGGCCCTGGGGGCTGTGTAGGTGGGAAAAGCCCAGGACTGGCAGACCAGAAAAGTGCTTTTCCCTGAAGCCACAAGAAAAGCCAAGAAAGAAAGCGACATCACAGGAAAGCCAATTCCCCGTGGCATTAATAGTCCAAGTTTTGCTGCAAGAGAGAGGTGAGTGGCAAAACAGGTATGTGAGCAGATAATACAATCTTCTTCCCCAACACCTATGTTGGTAAGCCAGGGAGCAGGCAGCCGGAAGATTAAAGGCCTGGCGTCTCCTTGACAGTACCAATCAATATTTATTATAACAAGAGGCAAAGATTGCTATCAGCAAGAGAGAGAGAATAAGAAAGCAAGACCTAACTTATTATTCCTACTTAGAGGCGAGGGGAGAAAAATAACAACAACAGCAAGAGTGGCAGTAATAATACAAGACAGCCTTGGAAAAGGAGCTTTGTTGATTTCTTGTGCTGAGAAGATGGCTCTTTCAGCGAGAGCCTCACTTAAGTCTCCAAGTGTCCACCCCGCTGAGGTTTTGATGTTCCACTTTCATCAAGAATATTGAGCATGAAATGCCAACATTATGTGGGCTGTCTGGCGACAGCTGATGAACAGATCGAGTGTGGAGCAGAAGAGTGCCAGGGACGCCTGCCTCACTGCCTGGAGACAAAGCACCGGCTTAATTGGGCCCCGGGGAACAGTGACAGCCCAAGAGAGCAGGGCAGGGTGCATTTGGGCCCTCTGCCACCCATCGCCGTGCAAGGCCTGACTTGGAAGCCAGGTTGGGGGTTGGAAGGAGGCTGAAGGTGCCTCACTCCTAAGGCAGCCAAGGATCTGGGGCCTTCGTGCCGCTGAGCCTTGGAAAGAGGGCTGGACCAGGGCATGGCGAGGGTCTTAAGATCAGGGGATAAGGAACTATGGGATTCGGCCTCTAGATGAGGTGGACGGAAACTCCCAGTTCCAGCCTCTTTCCGGCTCCCCTCTGCTCCTGCTGGGGCCAAGGAAGTACGGAATAGCCTTCTGGTTTAACTAAGGTAACAAGTCATTGTTCCTGCTGAGACAAAAGAAAAGACCAGAGGCGGGGTCCTGTTTAAATAAGAAAAGGGAGAGAAACAGTCCCGGAGGTGATTTAGCACTCTCCTGAGATACCTCCACAGAGATCATACTGCCACAAGAAAGGGTCATTTGGCCTTCAGGAATTGTGAAAGTGTCGGAGCCTTGAAAGACCACGAAAACATCCCGCTACCATCCCCCCATTGCCTGTAACCATAAAAACTCACTCTTAACCCTGTTGAGTGCTCAGTCTTTGGGAAGGATCCCACTGAGCCCGCTGGCATTAATAAAGCTGTGTTCTCCCATCTCTCCGTGTGCCGTTTGGGTTTCCTCGGTCACCTCGGATTTTCCGCAGCATAGATACAAATTCCGAGCTCCAAAGAACTGGCTCACAGAGCTTCCTGCACTGGCGATGGGAAATCTTCTACATGGCTAGTACTGCTGTCTTAGAACTAAACTTAAGGCTTTTCTTGAGGACCTGGACCTCGGCTTCCCATGCCACAAAGTGACCCCAGAGGTCATCGAGTCCATCTCCAAGCTTCAGACCCCGCTGCATCACACAGTCCCAGACTTAGGAGAACTCCAGAGGCATTCTTGCCTTACAGACATCTCGGAATCCCCTCAAGGGCTGGCAACACGGATATCGCCCGGCAGCTTTTTGGGAACTTGGAATGTCGGGCCCCCGCACAGGCTTGCTGAGCCTGAGTCCTCATCTGAAAAAAAGATTCCTTGTATTCTGTCTTCATGTGAAAGTTTTGAGAAGCTCTGCTCTGGATGAATCGTTTTCAGCCTCAGCTGCATGTTAGAATCACCAGGGAGTTGTTTGAAAATGTGGATACCCAGGCCACCTCCCCAACGGATAACATGCATGATTCTGGGGGTGGGGGAGGTAGAAGCCTGAGCACAGGTGGTTCTAAACAGCTCCCAGAGGATTCGGATCGGCGGCCAGGGCCAAGCACCTATGGCCAGAGAGCTATCTATGGGCACCGATTCAGTCAGATGTGTCCCGAGCCTCACAGGGAGGCCTTCCAGGGAACTAACTGCGGGCCTCCCGTTGGGACTCCCACCCATAGGCTCTCCCTCAGTCAGGAGACAGAGGGGGCGGCAGCATGCCCTTCTTCCTAAGAACAATTTCTGGGCCTAAAGTCACCCCTGGTGCCCTGGCTTCCATTCCTCCTGTGGACTCATTTCTTTAACAAGTCTCAGCAGACTTTGCAGAAAGGCAGGGGAACTGGGAAGTCTCACAGCCCCGGAGCTCACCTCAATCCTCATGGCCAAAGACCCTGACTCCCAACTCTTGCGGGCTCTCCTGCGTGGGAACACGGTGGACCAAGTGCTCTTCATTGTGATGCCCCCTTCAGAGCCTCCCCCTGGAGCCTCTGATGCCTTGAGCTAATGGGACCCAAGGTGCGCATATCACCTCTGCTATTTTCCCATCTCTAGAAAAGCTGCTTTGCTGGCTTCCAACTCAGTGTTGAGAGGAGATAGCACTGACTTAATTCTGTGTTCCCCGAGAAAATAATTAGAATTAAAGGGGAACGTATTATAAGGAAGTAAATTCTCACCTTATTTTCTTAAAGACGTTTCCTAAAAGTTACAGCCATGTAGCAGGAAAATGGTTTGCCATGTGAGGTAACAAGCTCTCTGGAACTGGAGGCAAGCAAGCATGGGCATCTGAGAGGGAAACTGGGAAGAGCCCATTTTATCTGATGGGAGTGGCAGTGGGGTAGTGGTCCAGAAGCTCCTCACAGATCTCCAGCCCTGAGCACTTACAAGATCAATTGTCAAGTAAGGGCGACAGGAGTGATCTCATCCAGGAGCTTGGTCCAGAGAAGCACGGAGGATCTTAATATTGGGAGCAAGTCTACAGGAAAGAAAAACAAAAGGCAATCTTATTATAATCCTCACACTGCCACTGACTGGCTGGGCTGTATGACCTCGTGCAAGTGTATTTCCGTCTCCGGGCCTGAATCCAAGGGACTAAACTCATGGGCAAGAGAGGGCCTCACAGCCAGGGCGGCCATTTTGTGTGTTCTAGTGAGCACCATTTACATAAACGACTCTCGATTTTGTTCCTGTATGCTATATAATTTGCAAAGCCCGATGCAAAATACAAATGCAGGGTCTCTTGATCAAAATTTAAGAATTTTGAAGCTGGGACAGCAAAGCATTGCACCAAGCATGGGAGTCCTGTGGACTGCACGGATAGCTCACTCAGGGAGCTGGTCCTGACCAGATGGGAAGTGAAGGTGGAAAGGGACCTGAGGCAGAGGTGGGGGCTCCTACCTTAGCCTTTCCCCTCTGGCTGCCCTGCTCCCCTTGAGCCTGACAGCGCTTACAGGAAGCCCTTAACTATGTAGTTAGGAAGGTGGGCAGAAAGCCCAGAGAAGCCAGGGGCCTGTTGACCCTGGAGGACTAAATTAGGAGGAAATTATTTGAGAGGTAATCAATATGCTCAATTGCAGTTCACTAACATCTAATGAGTCCTTCAACTGCTCAGGCTCCACTGGGGCCTTAGCCAGCACTTGCACCTCTCCCTACACCAACCCCCCACCCCCCCACCCCCCCACCTCCCCTCCTCCCCCCATTCCCCCGGGTCATTCTCCTAAGGGCTGATTTCAGGAGTGAAACAGCTGTGCAGGACTAGGGAGGTGGTTCAAGGGAGCAGCAGCCAGCCACTGACAGAATACTGTTAGCTGGAAGGGCCCTCAGGTCCCCTCTCGTCCAAGCCCTTCGGGATAAAGGTGACCAAACTGCAGGCCAGAGATCAGGTTTGAAACAGAAGAAACCGAATTGGAAGCGGGCGCCACTAACCTAGTTCACTCTTTTGCCACTCTTTTGACAGCAGAACCTCCAAGCTCGTACCTCAGCCCTGCCATATCCATCTGGGATGTGCCACTTTACTTCTTAGAACTTCGGCTTCACTGTCTAGCAAATGGGGATAGGAACACCTATTCTGCCTACCAGACCGTGGTGTGTTTTAAGTGAGATCGCTGATGGGAAAAGCGCTTTGTAAAGCATGAAACATTTACCAAGGACCCGCTTTCCTGCCAGGCGCTGGGCTCTGGGCTGGGGGCCAGGCTGTAGATCAGACAGCCCCTGACCACCACCCACACCCAAGGGAGACTGATGTGCAGAGGGGAGGGAGGTGCGTTTTGGTACAGCAAAGCTTTGCAGGCCAGGGAGGAGCAGGCTGGGAAGTCTTTAGGAAGGGGGTAAGTTTACCAGAGGCAAAGGATGTAAATTAGGTTTCCAGTGGGGAAATGAGAGTCCTATTTTTTTAAAAGATAATATCTATTTATTTGAGAGAGAGAGAATGAGAGCACAAGTAGGGTGAAGGGCAGAGGGAGAAGCAGACTTCCTGCTGAGCAGTGGGCCATATGTGGGGCTCGATCCCGGGACTCTGGGATCATGACCTGAGCCAAAGGCAGACCCTTCACTGACTGAGCCGCCCAGGTGCCCTGACAGAGTCACATCTTTTTTTTTTTTAAGATTTTATTTATTTATTTGATAGAGATCACAAGTAGGCAGAGAGGCAGAGAGAGAGAGGAGGAAGCAGACTGTCTGCAGAGCAGAGAGCCTGATGCGGGGCTCGATCCCACAACCCTGGGATCATGACCCGAGCCGAAGGCAGCGGCTTTAACCCGCTGAGCCACCCAGGCGCCCCCAGAGTCATATCTTTGACACCACTTTCATAGGACTCACTACATGTCCAAGCCTGCTCTCAGCACCTTACAAATATTAACCCATTTTGTCCTTACAAGATTTGAACCGTCGTGGGGAAACTGAAGCCCAGAGAGGTAAAGCGGATCGCTCAGGTAGCTAAGCTAGTAAGTAGCAGAGCTAGTTGCTACCTTCAGGTATAGCTCACATTCCTTTATTTTTGTATTATTAACTTTTTAATTTTAATTCCAGTATGGTTACCATACTGTAAGGGCCTAATTAGCCAAAACGGCTCCATTTCAGTTGAACAGCCATTTTGTTTTTTATGCAGTAAAACTTAAACTGACCCTGGTGGGGGCGCATACTGTCTCCCTAGCTACCAAGGAGTATGGGTCCCACCCTTTGGGCACCTTTTGGGCGCCAATCCTGACCAAGGTGATAGGCTAGTTCAAATGTCTACTATAAGGTAAATTGTAATTCAATTGGTCACTTATGTGTGACCTAGCATGACTGTGCAGCTTTCTCTGTGTGTTACAATCTCATTGGCCACCTGTGTGTGGCCAGGCCCAACCACATGGCCTTTGCTCTATAAAAGTTAGTTTGTAAGGCAGGGAGGGGTCCCCTCTTTGTAAGAGACGGCCCTGGCTGGACAGTTTGATTCTTGATGCTTGGTGCGAAATAAAGCTTTGCTTAACGTTCGGTTTGTATCAGTCTCGCTCCTTTGATTACAGACCCAACAATACAATGTTTAATTAGTTGCAGATGTACAATAGAGTGATTCAATAATTCTACATAGGACTCAGTGCTCATGATGGTAAGTGTGCTCTTAATCCTTTTCACCTATGTCACCCATCTGACCCCAGTAACCATCACTTTGTTCTCTATAGTTAACAGTCTGTTTCTTGGTTTGCACCTCTTTCTCGCTCTTGTTTTTGTCCCTTTGCTCATTTATTTTGTTTCCTAAATTCCACATATGAGTGAAATTACATGCTTTTATCTTTCTCTGACTTATTTCGCTTAACATTACATTCTCTAGCTCCATCCATGTTATCGCAAATGGCAAGATTTCATTCTTTTCATGGCTGAGTAATATTCCACTGTATACATGTACCATATCTTCTTCATCCATTCATCTACTGATAGATACTTGGGCTGCTTCCATAATTTTGCTATGGTAAATAATGCTGCAATACACATGGGGTGCATGGATCCCTTTGAATTAGTGTTTTTGAATTTTGGAAATAAATGCATGATAGTATGATTTCTTGATTGTAGGGTAGTTCTAGCTCTAACTTTTTGAGGAAACTCTGTACTGTTTTCCAGAGTGGCTGCACCAGTTTGCATTCCTACCAGCCACGCAGGAGGGTCCCTTTATCTCCATATCCTTGCCAACACTTGTTGTTTCTTGAGTTTTTTATTTTAGCCATTCTGACAGATGTGAGGTGATATCTCATTGTGGTTTTGATTTGCATATCCCTGACAATGAGTGATGTCAAGCATCTTTCCATGTGTCTGTTGTCCATCTGTGTCTTCTTTGGAGAAATATCTGTTCATGTCTTCTGCCCATTTTTTAATTGGATTATTTGGTTTTTGGGTGTTGAGTTTGAGAAGTTCTTTATATAGTGTGGATACCGACCCTTCATCAGATATGTCACTTTCAAATATCTTCTTCCATTCAAGGTTGCCTTTTAGTCTTGCTGATTGTTTCCTTCTCTGTACAGAAGCTTTTTATTTTGATAAAGTTCCAACAGTTCATTTTTGCTTTTATTTCCCTTGCCTCAGGAGACATAGTTAGAAAGATGTTGTTAGCTGTTGTCAGAGAAATTACTGCTTGTGCTCTCTTCAAGGATTTTTATGGTTTCAGGTCTCAAAGTGAAGTCCTTAATCCATTTTGAATTTATGTTTTGTGTAGGTGTAAGAACGTGGTCCAGTTTCATTCTTTTGCATGTTGCTGCCTAGTTTTCCTAACATTTGTTGAAGAGACTGTCTTTTTCCCATTTCATATTCTTTCCTGCTTTGTCTAACATCAAGTAACCATATGATTATGGGTTTATTTCTTGGTTTTTGATTCTGTTCTATTGATCTCTGTGGCTATTTTTGTGCCAGTGCCATACTGTCCTTGTCGCTACAGCTTTGTAACACAACTCGAAGTCTGGAATTGTGATGCCTCCAGGTTTGGTTTTCCTTTTCAAGATTGCTTTGGCTATTCAGGGTCTTTTGTAATTCCATATAAATTGTAAGATTGTTTGTTCTAGCTCTGTGAAAAAATGCTGGTGTTATTTTCAAAGGGATTGCATTGAATGTGTAGATTGCATTGGGTAGTACAGATATTTTAGCAATATTTGTTCTTCTAATCCATGATCATGGAATGTCTTTCCATTTCTTTGTGTCATCTTCAGTTTCCTTCATTAGTGTTTAATAGTTACCAGAGTACAGGTGTTCACCCTCTTTAGTTAGATTTATTCCTAGGTGTCTTACTGTTTTTGATGCAATTATAAATGGGATTGATTCTTTGATTTATCTTCCTGCTGCTTCAATACTGGTGCATAGAAATGCAACAAATTTCAGTACCTTGAATTTGAAATCTGCAATTTTACTGAAATTGTGTATCAGTTGTACCATTTTTTAAATTTTTAATTTTTTATTAACATATAATATATTATTAGCCCCAGGTGTACAGGTCTGTGAATCGCCAGGTTTACACACTTCACAGCACTCACCATAGCACATACCCTCCCCAATGTCCATAACGCCACTACCCTCTCCCTACCTCCCTTCCCCCAGCAACCCTTAGTTTGTTTTGTGAAATTAAGAGTCTCTTATAGTTTGTCTCCCTCCTGATCCCATCTTGTTTCATTTTTTCCTTCCCTACCCCTCACAACCCCCACCCTGCCTCTCAAATTCCTCATATCAGGGAGATCATATGATAATTGTCTTTTTCTGATTGACTTATTTCACTCAGCTTGACTTATTTCGCTTAGCATAATATCCTCTAGTTCCATCCACGTTGTTGCAAAAGGCAAGATTTCATTTCTTTTAATGGCTGCATAGTATTCCATTGTGTGTGTGTGTGTGTGTGTGTGTGTGTGTGTGTGTGTGTGTACCACATCTTCTTTATTGTACCACTTGTTTTTGGTGGAGTCTCTCAGGTTTTCTATGTATAGTATCCTGTCATCTGCAAAGAGTGAGAGTCTGACTTCTTCCTTACCAATCTGAAAGCCCTTTATTTCTTTTTGTTGTCTAATTGCTGTGGCTATGACTTTTATACTGTGTTGAATAAAAGTGATGAGAGTGGGCATCCCTGTTTTGTTCCTGAACTTAGGGAGAAAGTTCAGTTTTTATCCATTAAGGATGATGTTATCTGTGGGTTTTTCATAGATGGGCTTCATTATGTTGAGGTATGTTCCCTCTAGAACTACTTTGTTGAGGGTTTTTTTTTTAAAGATTTTATTTATTTATTTGACAGAGAGCAATCACAAGTAGGCAGAGAGGCAGGCAGAGAGAGAGAGAAGGAAGCAGGCTCCCTGCTGAGCAGAGAGCCCAATGCGGGACTTGATCCCAGGACCCTGAGATCATGACCTGAGCCAAAGGCAGAGGCTTAACCCACTGAGCCACCCAGACACCCCGAGGGTTTTTTTTTTTAATCACAAATCGATGTTGTACATTGTCAAATGCCTTTTCTGCATCTATCGAAATGATCATATGGTTTTTATCCTTTCTCTTATTTTTTTTTAATATTTTATTTATTTATTTGACAGAGATCACAAGTAGGCAGAGAGGCAGACAGAGAGAGAGGGGGAAGCAGGCTCCCCGCTGAGCTGAGAACCCGATGTGCGGCTCGATCCCAGGACCCTGAGATCATGACCTGAACTGAAGGCAGAGGTTTAACCCACTGAGCCACCCAGGCGCCCTATCCTTTCTCTTATTGATGTGAGTTATCACGTTGATTGATTTGTGAATATTGAACCACCCCCATCCTGGAAATAAATATCACTTGATTGTGGTGGGTGCTTTTTTTTTCATGTATTGTTGGATTTGATTTGCTATAATTTGTGGAGGACTTTTGCATCTATGTTCATCAGAGATATTGGCCTGTTGTTCTCTTTTTTGGTGGTATCTTTATCTGGGTTTCGTATCAAAGTAATGCTGGCCTCATAGAATGAATTTGGAAGTTTCCCTTCCTCTTCTGTTTTTTGGAGTAGTTTGAGAAAAATAGGTATTAACTCTTCTTTAACTGTTTGGTCGAATTTTTTTTTAAGATTTTATTTATTTATTTGACAGAGTGATAGTGAGAGAGGGAACATAAGCACGCGGAATGGGAGAGGGAGAAGCAAGCTTCCTACCGAGCAAGAAGCCCGTTGCAGGGCTTGACCCAAGGACCCGGGGATCATGACCTGAGCCGAAGGCAGATGCTTAACAGCTGAGCCACCCAGACGCCTGGGTTTGGTAGAATTCACCCGTGAAGTCATCTGGTCCTGGACTTAGAAACAGCTCACATTCCTGGTCCCTGAGCTACACAGTCTCTGATCCAGCCTGACTGGGGACTGTGATAACAGTGGTGTGCACAAGAGGTTGTTGTGAACAAACCTGGGGGCAGGGAGAGCAGCGAGGAGTTGGGGCAAGAGGCCAGGTTAGACATATTGAGGACCTGAACTTAGGCAGTGGCAGAGGAGAGAGAGGGTAACTGATTGGCAGTTTGGAGGCAGGAATGGACCTGGTGTTATTTTAACATGAGCTTCTGATGCAATAACCTTCTTTCTCTGCAGATACATGTAGATGAAGATGTATTAGTCAAAGGCCATATTTAGAGTTAACCTTCACCTAGCTTTCGAGTCCAGTGAATCTGTAGCAATTATTAATTTTATCCTATCTGGACTGCTTTTCCTCCTTCTTTGCATAATAGATCCAGCCCACTTGGACATAGTAGTGAGTATGTGACCCAAGCCAGCAGATCGGAGCCTCCTAATCAGAGGCATTGGGAGAAACTCCATATCCTCCCTGGTAGTTAAGCCATAAGGATTCGAGCCCTGCTTCTGCCTTCCCTTGGCCTGGTCCTGTGCCACCTGTGTCTAGACCCAGATCTCCTGCCCCACCTCGCTGTCCAAACCCTTGCAAAAACCTTGGCATCCTCCTTCAGGCCACCCTCTCCCTCACCCACATACAATTTGTCACCAAGTCCCTTAGATTCTACCTCCTTAATATTTATTGAACCCACTGCCCATTCTTTCTTTCCCATTTGCCTCATAGGAGTATAGAACATAGTCACCTACCTTGGAGGGCTGTAGTCACCTTCTAACTTCCCTCCCTTCTTCTAACGCCCCATAATACAGCCTCTGTTCAGTGGCCCAAGATCTCTAATAAGTCACATGGATCTGATCATAAGCAACATCTGGGATCCAGCATGTTAGACTTCTCATATCCCAGGCACTTGACATACTCTTTCTGGAATGGTAATGAATCGAGTAGCCCTACACAATTTGACTTCTTCCATTCCTGATTGAAACATGTCTGTCTCTTGAACTCCTCTGACTGGCAGGCCAGAACTTTTCCTCAGGGCTCCCACCTCCATGATATTCACTCATAATGTTTAGTTTATTCCCTTCCAGTCTTTGTTTGTTTGTTTTTTAAAGATTTTATTTATTCGTCAGAGAGAGAGGGAGAGAGAGCGAACAAGCACAGGCAGACAGAGTGGCAGGCAGAGGCAGAGGGAGAAGCAGGCTCCCTGCCGAGCAAGGAGCCTGATGTGGGACTCGATCCCAGGACGCTGGGATCATGACCTGAGCTGAAGGCAGCTGCTTAACCAACTGAGCCACCCAGGCGTCCCTGTTTGTTTGTTTTTTAAAGTAATTAAGGTTGCAACCATTTTGTCTTCCTCTTTCTCACTTCACAATCATTCATCAGTCTCCATGCCATCAAAAATGCTTTATAAACCACAATATTGAATGGTTGCCTGACCATCTGGATATCCCGGATTTCCTATGCACTTAGGACCTAAGCATCTCCAAGTTCTCCAGCCTTGTGCAATCACTCTGAGAAGCCAAATAGTCCATCTGGGTGTGAAGAGGGAGCCTAGAGCCCCCTCTTAGTTCCCAGTTCTTGTTTTTAAAGTGTTTATTTAAATTCCAGTATAGTTAACATGCAGTGTTTTATTGGCTTCAGGTGTGCAATATAGTGATTCAACACTTCGCTACAACACTCAGGGATCATTACAACAAGTGCACTCCTTAATCTCCCATCACCTGTGTAATCCATTCCCCTACCCACCTCCCCTCTGGTAACCCTCAGTTTGATCTCTACAGTTAAGAGTCTGATTCTTTGTTTGCACCTCTCTCTCTCTCTTTTTCCATTTGAGTGATTGGTTTCTTGAAAAAGACTTATTTATTTATTCTAAGATTTTATTTATTTGTTTCAGAGAGGAAAAGAGAGCGAGAAAGAGAGAGCAAACATGAGTGGGGGGAGGGGGAGAGGGAGAAGCAGATTCCCAGCTGAGCAGAGAGCCTGATGTGGGGCTGGATCCCAGGGCACCGGGCTCAGGCTTACTGAGCTGAAGGCAGACGCTTAACCAACTGAGCCATCCAGGCACTCCAAGGTTTATTTATTTATTTGAGAGAGAGAGAGAGAGCACCCACGCACTCGAGTGAAAGCATGGGGGCAGGGGCAGAGAGATTCTTAAGTAGATTCTGCACTGTCCAACACAGGGCTCCATCCCACCACCCTGGGATCACAGTCTGAGCCCAAACCAAAAGCTAGTCCCTTATTAACCAACTACACCACTCAGGTGCCCTTGGTCTGTTTGTTTTGTTTCTCAAATTCCACATATGAGTGAAACCATATGGTATTTTCTTTCTCTGACTGACTTCTTTCACTTAGACTAATACTCTCTAGCTCCACCCATGTCATTGCAAATGGAAAGATTTCATCCTTTTTCTGGCTGCATAATATTCTAGTGTGTGCATGTGTGCATATCTCACCTCTTTTTCCATTTATCCATTGATGGATACTTGGGCTGATTCCATATCTCGGCTACTATAAATAATGCTGTTATAAATACAGGAATGCACGTATCCCTTTGAATTAGTGTTATTGTAATCTTTGGGAAATACCTGGTAATACATTAGCTGGATCATAGGGTACTTCTATTTTTTTCACTTTTGGAGCAACCTCCATACTGCTTTCTACAGTGGCTGCACCAGTCTGCATTCCTAGCAACATGCCACTAGGGTTCCCTTTTCTCCACATCCTTGCCAACACCTGTTGTTTCTTGTGTTGCTGAGCTGATCATTCTAGTGTCCCAGGGATTCTGTCCTCCGGCTTATCCTTTGCCACCTGCAGCCCCTGCCCACTGCTTTGGGATTCTCCCTGTCCCTGTGGTATCCCCACTTCTCCCTCTGTGCTGCTGTGGCCCTTTCCGTACCCCCAGGCGCACGTGTGGACAATAGCCTCTGTCTCAATTTTCTAACATACAGCTGAGGCGAACATGTTACAGCTTACCCAGGTCCTCAGTGACAGCTACACAACACAGAGTACCTCATCCCAAACGTCAACGAATTGCAACCACCTTCAAAGACTTGACAGATTCATGTCCCGCATAAACCAGTATTTAATGTGGGTCTTCCTATCAATAGACCCGATCATTTTTTGAAACTTGAGCTTCTTCCTCAGCAAGATTTGAGCTTCTTTTTTCCTCTTTGCACCCCCTAAAATCCTCTCATGTACAGAACTTGTCTTGGGGTAACACCGGCATGGGAAACTACAAGGGGGAGCAGCAGCCTTGTTGCTCTAGAGAGTGTCTGCCCTTTCCCAGGGCTCACTGCTGGTGGTCAGGGTCTTTAATCCAGACTGCTGCGGCGTTGCAGGGACCCTAGCCTCCTCAAATCCAAGACTCTTTTTTCTTCTGTCCTTTCTATTCCCTTGCCAGCGTTGTCATCAACCCCTGCCCCACCTGCCCCAGGCTGTCTCAGAGCCCAGCCAAAGGGAGCTGAAAATCATTTACCATCACAAGAGATTCCTCGGAGATGCGGCCCAGCCCACAATGAAGCCAGCCTTTTACATTATTAAACAGAATTCCTAGGAGCCCTGCTTACAGCATCTGCATCTGGGGAGTCAGGGCCTCCCCAAGACAATGAATAGGTACTTGAGGTACATCTGCATGACCAAGGAGCCTGCCTGCCTGCGGTCCCGGGCAGAACAAAGACCCTGTCTGCCTCCAGGACAAATTTCAGCGGCTCCCTTTAGAGACCCTGGGCAACACCCCACGGGCAATTAAAAAAAAGAAATAGTGGTTTTGTCTCTCGCCTCCAGCCTTTGAGGATTCAGAAATGGTAAGGTCCCATCTGGGAGGCTGCCGTCCTGCAGTCTGAACACATCCCCCATTCAATCCAGTTATTTGCTTTTATAAATAATATCCCGGGCTGGGACACTGGTAACATAAATTTTTGCTCCCTCCTACAATGATGTCTTTCGGAGAAATACCTAGAAGTGGGGTGGGATTTCTGGGTCACACAACGGGCACTTTTACAAAGCTTCTTGTATCTCTTCCAAGAGGCCAGGGTGATTTGTGGCTGTCGCCCCCACGCCCCTCTCCGCAGCGGGTGCTGGGGCTGTTCTCGAAACACCCTCCGCAGCACCAACTGTTATCATTTTTAATCCCTGCTAATTTGATGGGCCAAATATGGTATCTCATTGTTGCTGTAATTTGCATTTCTTTGCATTCTAGTGGGGGTCGAACATCTTTTCATATGTTTATTGCCCATTATTTTGTGAATTGCCTGTTCTTCGGGGCCTTGTTTGCTTCCTCTCCCATCTCTTCCAAAGCCCAGGGCTAGCGGTGAATTAAACACACCAGACATTATTTTTAATTAATCTTCCTTAAACACAGCTCTGATCAGGTTACTCCCCTACTTAGGAAACCTCTGATGGCTCGTTACTGCCTATAGGATGAAGTCCAAATTCTTTAACCTGGCCTTCATCAAGGCTGGTCACAGTCTGGCTCCCACCTCGCATCACTGACCCTCACGACCTGCCCGGCCTCAGCTACTGAGGACCACCCTGATGCTCCCCCACCCTTCCCCGCAGGCGGCCTTAGACTCACAGCTCAAAGGTCACTTTCCGTGCCCGCTGGATTCTTACTAGCCCCAGGTTGGATGGCTTCCCCCACCCTCTTTCTGCTCTTGTAGATGGTAATTGGTACAGATTGCTGGTCTCGCACAGATTGGCAAGTCCAGCTCTTCCTCTCTCACTGTGGACCCTGAGCTCTTGAGTAGGGTGCAGGCAGGGATCACATCTCTTTCTTCGCAGAGTCCCCGAACCTGAAGGGTAGGCTGGGGTGGGAGGGCGGTGTAGCCACCATGCATCCACACCTTTCACAGGCCAAGCACTGTGGGAAATGTGTCTCTCTGACACCCATGCAGGATGGAAGAAACAAACCGCTCGAACACAAGGGACTGTGGTCACTTCTGGCATTCAAGGGACTGAAGCAAGATTACATAGGGTGTGAGAGAGGGGATACATTTCAATACCGCTGCCATCCTCTCTAGCGCAAAGAGAAAGGGTGAGACAAAAGTAGGTGGTCCAGTGTGAAGTAAGCACATTAATGAGCTGGGGGTGTTGGAGGCAGTTTTGGAGCTGTATTGGAGCAGGAGCTGAAGAAAGTCAATTTGCTCAGTATAGTGAAGTGAGAAGGAAGGAATATATATATACATATATATATTATATATAACATATATAATACATATGTAATGTGATATATATTTTATATTAATAAGCAATATACAATATTAATAGATAATATTTATGTAACATATTTTAAAAATAAATATTTAAAAATCAACAAATAAGTATTAATAATAAATATATCTATTAATAAATCAATAAAATTTATTTTGTGAATTTATTTTACAAATATATTTTATGAACATTTTATAAATATTATAACATAAATTATTTTATAAAAATAAATTTTATTAATAAATTAATAAAATAAATATTAACGATAAATATCTAAATATAAAAATAAATATTTGAAAATATAACATATATAATATATATAAAAATTGTAATATATATTAAAAT
>ML097109.1:0-55472 GCA_003697995.1 Taxidea taxus jeffersonii | reverse complement strand
TTATTTTTTTTTTTAAGATTTTTTATTTATTTATTTGACAGAGAGAGTGCGAGCACAGGCAGACAGAGTGGCAGGCAGAGGCAGAGGGAGAAGCAGGCTCCCTGCCGAGCAAGGAGCCCGATGTGGGACTCGATCCCAGGACGCTGGGATCATGACCTGAGCCGAAGGCAGCTGCTTAACCAACTGAGCCACCCAGGCGTCCCTAAAACTGACTTTAATGTTGCCTGTGATTCCATGACCTTAGCCTCTCCATCTTCTCCAGCCTTCAGTCAAGTTGGTCACACACACACACACACACACACACACACACACCCCTGGTGGCTGGAGATAGAACCTGTGGGGCAGTGGCACAGTGAGGCCATCCCTAGATGAACCTCTTCAGGGCCATAGACTCAGAGCCGGAGGGTTTTGGGAGAGGAGGTCTATCTGTCAGGGTCCCTCTGGGATGGATGTACTCCCCCTCCCTTAACTGACACCTAAGTCCTTTCATTTGAATCTCAAAGAAAGATAACCTAAGTTGAGACAGAGATACCCATACCTCACTTCTTGTGCCCCCAAGAAACCCCACGGGATAGGGATAGGCATTCTTAACATCTTGCAGATGCTGACTTCAAGGTCAGGGAGGTGAAGTCAATGGCCAGTGCTCAGGTAGCTAGAAAGCAGCAGCCTCCAGGGTACTTGAAGCCATGGCTGGTGTTGGTTTTCCTGGGCCTTGGCACTGGGACCTGGTGCAGAGTCGATGCACAATTCATGCTTGCTGTTTACCCCAGTCCATTAGAATCAGCTTTTTCCCAAGGATCAACTGTGTTCCTGGATGTGAACTAGGTGTTGAGGGGTTCTGTGGTAAAGCGTTGAGGGTGTCAATGGGGGAGGCTACAGACGCTCTAAGGTGTGCTTCCTGTCCTCTCTAATTTTACTATTTAACAGACAACTGAATATGTAACTAGCAAGCGTACAATCCCAAATGGTGATAATAACAAGTGCTAATATTTATTGAGTGTTTAATATAAACTGGGTGTGTTCCAAGTGCTTCTTATGGATTATCCCATTTAATCCTTATTATGACCACACGAGAGAGAATCTGGGTCACAACGAAGGCAAAAAACTTGCCTAAGATCACATGGCCAATAAGTAGTTAAGCCAGAATTCATATCCAGGCAGCCTAACTATAGTTCCACACTCCCAACCTCTAAACTCCATGCTCTGTTGCCTCCCTATGCATCCTAGCTGGATGCGGTTACATGATGTTGAAGGTTAAAAGGTTACAGGAAGTTGGAGAGGACTGAGGTGGCCATGGAGGTCTTGGCCAACTTGGTGGGGCTTCAACTGGGCCTTGAAGACTAGGGAGGCTTGGGACACAGGGTGCAGGGAGGGTACCCCAATCAGGGGATGGGTGTGAGGAGAGACTGGATATTATAAGACTGGAGTCAATGAGTAGTACCCAGTCACAGACATATTTTGTGTGGTCCAGTAAAACAATTTATTTTTAAAAAATCTGAATGATTGGCTAACATGGAAAAACCTAGATGTCTCACCTTCAAGTTTGGGATTTCTGGCTTCACTCAGTAAATTGCTCATTTAATTGTTCCCACATGGGCACAGCTAGCAGGAATGGAAGAGTATTGCCCCCTATAAATAGGGCATGTCCTCGGGCGCCTGGGTGGCTCAGTTGGTTAAGTGTCTGCTTTTGGCTCAAGTCATGATCCCACGGGCCTGGGATTGAGTCCCACAATGCATAGGGCTCCCTGCTCAAGCAGGGGAGTCTGCTTCTCCTTCTGCCCCTCTCCCCCTCCGCTCCTGATCATTCTCTCTCTCTTTCTCACAAAAATAAATAAAATCTTTAAAAAAAAACAACAACAACAAAACAGGGCATGTCCTCTCCAGTTCTCCACACGTCCTACCACTCCTGATCGTATTGCCAAGTCAGCCTTCTTGACTCACTTCCCTTCCCTAGTCAGCCCATGTGAGCAAGCGAGATCAAGACTGTTGAACGACAGAGAGGACCCCTGGTACTCAATAAAAATCAAGTGCCTGGAGAGGCAGATTCCCCTCAGAAACCATGGGTTCAAGGTTAGGAAGGCCATTTGGAGTCAGTTGAGCAGGGCTGTGTCTCCCATGCTGAAGAATTTGAGACTTCACCACCTGTCGCTGGCAAGTTGGGAAGCAACACCGAGAAGGAGCAAGGCCACTGGGGAGGCAGCTGCTAGCATGGCCTAGACAGAGGTGGAGGGAAATCCTCTGGAACAGAAGACATTGCCAGTGATTTAGTGATTCAGCCTGTGGACTGAAATTAACCGATTGGCTGGAGGATCTGGGAGGGGAAAGCAAAGACAGGAAGGATTTGGGATGATCGAAGCTTGTTGGCCTGAGAGTGGTGCCACAAGCTGAAATTGGAGACGGGTGGTGGAGGGGACATGGGAGATGAGCTGAATTTAGTTTAGACCTGTTGAATTGAAGGTGCTGGAGGGAATTCCAGATGAAGATGTTCACCACATAGTTGAGGGTGTGGGACTGGAGCTTGGCAAAGAGGGTGGAACTAGAGAAAATTTTGAAAAAGCCTCTTTTATAGGGCTACTGTGAAGCCAAGGGAGTAGAGTGTGTTATAAGATAGGAACAGTGTGCCAAAGCCAGAACCTCATTGTGGGGGCCAAGGGGCTGTGATGAGTCAGTGAACAGAGAGGAGGAGGAAACAGAGAAGGCAGTGTGTGTGTGTAGCAGGGTGGGGGGGCATAGCAAGAGTAGCCAGAAAAGAATCAAGACAAAAGGCTTCATGGAAGCCAAGGGAGGAGTTTTGAGAAGGAGCCTGTTGTGTCCACTGGGCCCAGAGGCCCAGAAGATGTGGATGGAGAAGTTGCCAAGGGACCGAACAATTTCTGAGTATAGCCTCACCCCACCTCGTGGAAGGGAGATAATCGCTTTCCACCTCCTCAACCCTCTTAAAAACCACAGTCCTCCTTGGGTTGGGGGAGGAGGGCCAGGATTGCTGGGGGCTGGGCTCTAAAGGCTTGGGTGGCAGAAGATTTGGTCCTCTGCAGGGCAACAGGCAGTGCCTGACTCTGGAGCCTTTTCTCAAAACAGGTGAGAGGGAGAGCTGAGGCCTCTGGGAACAGCCTTTGCTGGCCAAAGCCCGGGGGTTCTCTGGCCTGGCTGCATGGGAGAATCACCTGGGGAGTTTTCCAAACTAGGACTGTCCAGATCCCACCCCAGGCCAATGCAGTCAGATCCTTGGGAATTCTGGGTGTGGGGCCTGGATATCCTCAGTTTGGCAAAGCTTTCCAGTTGATTCTAACATGCAACCAGAGTTGAGAACCGGTGATCCAAATGGTTACTGGGCTAACGTTTGGCCCAGTGCTCCAGCAATTGGCAGTGGTGGGGGCAGAGTGGGAAGCAGCCTTCTGCGTGCCACACCCTCTCCCTACAACAGGCCTGGAGGGGGGTCCCATCCCCATCTCCAGTCACCCATTCTGCAGTAGTCCCTTCTTGTCCTCGGGGAATACAGTCCAAGGCACCCCCCCACACACACACCATGGATCCCTGAAACTGTGCAGAGTACCAAACCCTACATATACTCTCTTTTTTTCCTATATGTACATACCTACCATCCAGTTTAATCTATAAATTAGGCAGAGTAGGAGATTGGCAACAGTAACTAAGAATAAACTAGAACAATTATAACCGTATACTGTAATAAAAATTATGAGAAGGTGGGTTCTCGTTCTCTCCCTCTCAAAACAACTTGTACTGGACTCACTCTTCTTGTGATGACGTGAGATGATAACTTGCCTGCACGATGAGACGAAGTGAGGGGAATGACGTAAGCACAGTGGCATAGCATTAGGCTCCTTCTCACCTTCTAATGATACAGAAAGAGGCTCATCTGCTTCTAGACCACAGAGGACCACAGGTAACTGCAACCGTGGAAAGTGAGACCGTGGCGAAGCGGGGAACTCCGGCACTTACAATTCTGACTTTATCCCTCAGTTCCACACGTCTATTTGAACCCATGTCACAGAAGGAGCATGTGAATCTGGAGAACGTGTTTTGCTCCTCAGTGGATTGCATACCCTTCTGACCTCAGGGGTGCCGTTGGCACTGGGGCTTAGTGTCCTCTTAACACAGTTTCCCAGAGCATGTCAGTTCCACTCCCTTAGGAGACGCTTGAGGTTGAGCACATTCTGAATCCCCGTAGAGCGCTGTCACGGGACATTTGTTAGATTATGAAATAGTTTGGACATGCAGACAAGATGCAAGGAAAGACTAAGTGACAAAGGCCTGTGTACCTGTCACCCAGCTTTGTCAAATCATAGCATTGTTCCACATTTGTTTCACATCTTGCTTTAGGAATAAAACGACCCGGGCAGAGAGATGCTTGGGTGGCTCAGTTGTTTGAGTGATGGCCTTTGGCTCAGGTCATGATCCCAGAGTCCCGGAACTGAGTCCCATATCAGGTTCTCTGGTCAGTAGGGAGTCTGCTTCTCCATCTCTTTCTGCCCCTCCTGTGGCTTATACCTCCCCACCTACATCAAATAAATAAATAAAATCTTAAAAAACGAAAAACAAAAACAACCCAGACAGAGATCAGGGCACTTACGTACTCCTCTTTGGTCCCAGGCCCCTTCCTCCCACCCTTCCCAGAGGAAAGCTCTCTCCTGAACTGAGTGTGCCTCATTCCCATGCAGGCTTTCACTACGTATTTGTTATCAGCTCCATTTGGGAGAGGAGATCGAGGCTTAGGAGAGTGAGGGCAACGTGCCCAAATCATACAAATCGACACTAGGTAGTAGAGCCAGAAGCCCCAGGATAAGGTACCAGGCAGTCACCTCCCAGCATGCTGGCCCTGCGGTGCCCCCATCAGGGTACCTCCCACCCCATCATTCTGTCAACACCTCCTTTTACAGGCAGGGCTAGGCCAGACTAGGCCCAGCACAGCCCGGGACCAGGCAGAAATTGTGGCCTTCTCCTCACATATCCCGGTTCCTGTCCTGCTAACAGGCCAGGCTCCCTTAGACCCCTGCCAGCCCCTCCTCTGTTTCCTTTCTGGGCCACAGCTCAGCCCAGCTCTACCCCACCCCCAAGCCCAAAGCAAAGGGCCTGTCTGTGCAGCCGATTTCCACACTTGGCCACTGGGGGCTGGAGGGAAGGCAGGCAGGGGCCTGCAATTCTGTTCTGTGCGTCCTCCTGGCTTAATTAGCATGCTGCCTGGAGCAGCAGGCCAGAAGTGGTAGGCAGGCGCCGAGACACTACCCCTGGGCCCCAGACCATCGCCTGCCTCTCCCTCCTCCTCCCCTCTCCTTGGCCAGCAACAGAAGAGGCCTGTGTGTGCGGTGGGAAGGAAGGCGGTGGCCTGACACCTCCACCTCCATGCTGAGGAATTGGGTGGGGAGAGACGTGCACAAACACAGGGAGATAATTACTCCCCTTACATGTGAAGGAAGGGGAGGGGCGGGGAGGAAATGGCTATTCACTAAGCACCTACCTATAGGCTGCCACGAGTTCTAGCTGCTCCCCACAGCCACTCCAGGAGGGAGAGAGAACGGTGTCTCCAGCGCAGAGGGGAAACTGAGGCTGGGAGTGGTGGACACAAGGGGGACCCCAGGCACACAGCCACCAAGTGGGAGAAGGAATTTGAACCCAGGTCCACCTGTCTCTAGGTGCCTTTTCAAGACCCCAGCCTGACTCCACAAACCTCCCCTTTCCCTGCAGGCCTCTTCCTCCAAGAAGTCCTCCTGCTTAGGAGCACTGGCTGGTTCGGGTGCGTAGGCAGGGGTAGAGGAGAGTATTTGGGGCAATAAGCTTCATCCAGTCTCCGTTTGGGAGTTCATGGTCTCAAAAGGACCAGCTCCCACTCAGGAGACTTCAGGCCAAACCACCCCCACCCTAGCCCCACCCCTACCCTGAGGCCTGCTCCATCCAGGGACTCTCACCAGGGCTTCCTAATACCTGGTTCCATCTGGGCTAGCAGAGACCCTGTGGCCTGAGGCTGCCCGTCTCAGGGCCAGCCCCACGGTGCCTGAAAGCGGGGATAATGATGAAAGCCAGAATACAGCCATCCTTTTTAGGGAACTGGGCCTGTGCTTGGCGCACATTTTATGTTTGATCCTCATGACAACACTATGTAGAGGCTATTATTTCCCCACTTGAAGAGCAAGGAACTAAAACACACAGAAGCAAGGAAACTCGGTCTAGGTCTGTCAGGCAGCCGGGATCTGAGGGTCCCTGTAGAACAGGGAAGGGTGCTGGGGAAGAGGCGATGGTGGTAGTAGCTCCAGGAACGGGATTAAGGGACAAGAGATGGTGGTCATGGCTTCACAAGTCTCTTGGCTCCAGAAGGAAGGCCTCCAGGCTTTGTTGTTTGGAGCCATTTGCAGCCTGTCCTTGTCAAAGAGCTGATGCCCTACCCGATAGGAACAGAGCCTGGGGGAGGCCCAGTAGGCTGGAAGTTCTGCAGGGGGTACCCTCCTCCACTCCTGAACCTTCTCTCCATATCTGGGCCCAAGGCCTCCAGGCTCTTAGAGAAAAATTGCTAAAATCAAATTGCAATTAAGAGAGGCAATTATCCGCCTATTAGAGAATGTCCCCAGAGCCAGGGCTATGCCGTGAGCTGCCTGGGCCCAACTGAGCAGCTGGGCCCCAAGGGAGACCCCAGAGTAGGGCAGCAGCCAGGGGTGACTGGAGGCAGGCAACAGCTTAAGACAGGAGGGGGGTGGGAGACAGGTGGGGGGATGCTATGAAAGGCCCTAAGGGGATGTAGGAAAGCTAAGATCTGTCCCATTCCCTGGGGAGGGAGGCCTGGACATGGTGTGACCATGGCAGGCCCTCCTCTCCCAGCCCTCTCTGATCCTTCATCTCCATTAGGCCTTCCTAGAGGGCAGACCTGGGGCAGTCTGTGTGTGTGGAAGAACAAAGGAAAGAAAAATCATGCAATGACCCTCCAGGGAGCAATGATAACATTTTTATTTGAAAATTACCAGAGAACAGATTGTCTTATGCAAATTATATGCAAATAACACCCGGGTTGTTCCTCTCTGAGCACTACCCAGCATTCCTTGACTGAGTTTGATGGGAGGTGGGGGGGTGGGGTGGGAGGGCATTGCTCATCAAAATCTGGGTTGAGGGGGACTCCTGCCTGGAACTGAACTGGAGACAGTGATGTCTTAGCTTTCTGTCCGGTCTACTGTCTGCTCTGAGTCTTGCTGCATTTGTATAAACCCCACAGAAACCTCACTGCCTCCCTGCCAGACTGCAGCTAGAAGCTAAATCAAGTTGAAGGGCGCTTCTCTGCCATCCAGGATGGTTTGTCACTGGGACCTTTCATCCACAGAAGATATTTGGGCTGGGCTGGATGGAACAGGAAGAACAGCACTAGACCAAGAATGAGAAAACCAGCTGAGGACCCTTCCATCTCTCTCTGGCCAACACCTTACCGCTGGGCTCCAGATGCAATCATTCTAGAACTGCCACTCAACATGTGCAGTGTTGTTCCTCTGTTTCTGTTTCATAGCCTGGCAACCTCTTCCAGCCAGTTGACCAAGTCAGAGCCTGGGAATCATTTCTTAAAAAATATTTTATTTATTTATTCGACACAGAGAAAGAGCGAGAGCAGGAACACAAGCAGGGGGAGTGGGAAGGGGAAAACAGGCTCCCCGCTGAGCAAGGACCGGGACGCGAGGCTCAGTCCCAGGACTCTGGGATCACCACCGGAGCCAAAGGCAGACACTTAAAGACTGAGCCACCCAGGCGCCCCCCTGGGAATCATTCTTGATCCCCATCCATACCCCTCACTGAAGCCTTCCTGTCTAACCTGTTACCTGGAAGTCTTGGGACGTTTGTCCTCTCATGACTGTCCCTCAGGCTACAGCTGTAGTTGATCACCTCTTCCCTGACCTAGTTCAGAAGTCTTCTGTCTGGACTCCTGCCTTCCAGCCCACTGTCACAGGGTCTGACCTTGCTGAACACTCTCAGCGGCTCCCCAGGTCCAGCAAATCCAGTCCAGGCCCATTAGGCTCACTCCATGTCCCCTGTGCTCCCTGACACGCTGTCTCTCACCATCCACCAAACATCCACATTGTGTCAGGCCTTCCCAGCCTTCACTAGCTATTCCTCCCCTAACGTGTCTTCCCCATTTCCCTTCCTCACCCCAGTGAAATTGTATCTATTCTTCATGGAATGCCTTGTCTGGGAGACACTCACTACTTGCCAGCGTCCCCCACACGCTTCACACACAGACACAAAACCCTCCCAGCTGTCATTGCATTTTCCCTCCTCAGTTCTCCCTCAGCATTTGCCCATCCCTCAGCAACTCACTTCTCTGAGCCTCAGTTTCCTTGGCAATAAATTGAGATAGTGATACCTATCTCCTCGTGCAGATTCACCAAGACAAGCCATGGGAAGTTACCGAGAGCAGCTCCTGGGATCCTGCAGATGTTCAAAAAACCCCAGGGGAGCCCTCACTTATCTAAGCTGAGAGTTGGCTTCAAGAACATTGATCCTCATAACCAGCATGGCCCTCTGACCACAGCCTCTATGGTCCTTGCTCTGGGGTTGACTCAGCCCTGGACCCAGCCTCCATTTCTAAGGGCTTTCTGGAGGCCCCCTGCCATGCTGGTCACAGGTGCAAAAACACATGTCTCCTAGAAGAAGGCCTGTCACACCTCTCCAGACCTCACTGGTGCTCAGAGGAGGCTTGCTTGAGGCTTCTGCCCCTCAGAGCCTCTGAGGCTCTGTGCTCAGAGCAGGCTTGCTTGAGGCCCCCCATATAGCCTCAAGTCCTGTGAGTAGAGGAGCATGTCAAAGGGGGAAGTGGCAGGGATGGACAGGATGACCTTAGGAAGTGGCCATAGGGTCCCTGGTGGTTGAGATGGAATCAGATATGATGAGAGTTCCTGGATGCAGCAGGCCCCAGCGGGGAGCAAGGCTGGGAGCTAGGAGGCTCTGGGGGCTATGTTGGTAACTCCCCTATGCCCATCCCGGTATTCACTTCAGGGCTTGGGGTCAGCCCAGGGTGCTTGAAAGCATGGATAATAATGAAAGCCAGAATACAGCTTATGACCACCGGAATGGAGAGTGCAGGTATAGACATTCGGGGAAGTCAGAAGGCTGGGGAAGTGTAATTTAGGTCGAGGAAACAGCATGAGCAAAGTTGGGCATGTAATTGATGGGGTGCTCTTTTATTCCTCAGCTCTAATAAAAATTACAGTTTGCATCATTATATTTCAAATACTAAAGTTTATAGTTTGCCAATAGGTAATGTATTCACACAGTGTAACAATTTTAAAGGTAGAGGGGCAGATAGGGTAACACGCACAGCAAATACACCCATATATTCTTTCCCTCCTTTCCTTTCTATAAATGGTATCTATCACATTATAGCTACTATTCTGCATGTTGCTGCTGTTCTACCAAATACTGCACCTTGGAGATGACTTCACACCAGTACCTAGAACACCACCTCATTCTTTGTCATACACCCAGCGTTTTCTTGTCCAAGAGTTAATGAAGCTCTCACTGATGGGCATTTAGATTATTTCCAGTCATTTGGGATTACCAACAATGTTGTGATCAGTAATCAGTGCATATGTCATTCCTTGTGCGTGCATGCACAGCAGTAGAATACATTTCCTAAAAGTGGAATCTGTGGGTTGAATTTGCTGGGGACAGGCCGGGAGCAGAGGCACAACAGGCTCAGGACTGCGCTTGGAAAGATCCCTCTGGTGGTGGCTTAGAGAAGGCATCCGTGGGGGTAAGACGGGAGGCGGGCTGTCCGTACTTCCATCTGTTGCCTCTGTATTTGTCTGGTGCATCTGGGCACTTTGCTGGTGATTAAGCAGACCAGACCCTGCTCTCAAGCAGCTGACAGTTGAATGGAGAAGTCGAGAGGCAAGAAATGCCAGCAGCCTCCACTAGGGCAGTGGCAGTAAGGAGGGACTGAGGGTGGTGGGGCGGGGAGGCTTCAGAGAAAGCCACACTAGGGCACTGGACCAGGAGTCAAACAGATATACTCGGTGCTGGGCTTTGGAGAAACCACCCTGGCAGTCAGCAAGAGAGAGGCAGAGCTGCCAAGAGGGAAGGCAGGGGAGGGGCAGCGGAGCTCAGTGAATCCGTGTATGTGTGTGTGTGTGTGTGTGTGTGTGTGTGTGTGTGTGTGTGTGTGTTCTGGAAGCAGACTGCCTGCATTGGAATCCCAGCTCTGCCCTCTAGCAAGCATAATCCCTCGGCTGAAGGACTTCCCTGCTCTGTCTGGGCTATAGTCTCTCCCATCTGTAAAATGGAGCCAATAATAGTGCGGCTTTCAGGGGGGTTGTTGGTGGGAAGATTAAGTGAGGCAAACGCTGTGTAAATGTTTAGCAGAGAACCTGGCATCCCTAAAGCTTTCGGTGGCAGATAGTTAGTGTTGTTGGTGCTTTGATGCCAGGAACAGTGGTAGCGAAAGGCACGGAGCGGGAAAGACAGGAGAGAGCGTTAGGAGTTGAAATGGGTGGCGCTTGGTGTTTCTGTGTTTGACCATGGGTGATGTTGAGGAAAGGAGAGTGAGGACCCTGCCCCAGTTGAGCAGCTGGCAGGGATCCTGAGCAAAAGCCCCAGAGAAGGGGAGAACCAGAGGGCTCTGGAAATTACCCCCAGTGCCCAGCGTTCACCTGGAACTTGGGACCTGGGCCAATGAGACTTCTTCTACAGGAAGCTGAGGGAAAAGACGTTATGGGAAGGTGAACCCCAGCCCACTGGCCTGCTGCCTGCCAGACCACACTTGGCAGCACCCTGCTCTGCGCTCCTGTGCTTTTCATCACGTGCCTCAGAAGCCTGAGGGTCTGTGTTGCTAGGTCTGTTGGGCTTTGAGGTACATCTGGGCGGCTCCATGCTGTCCCCCTCCTTCCCTGCCCTTTGTCTCCTCTCCAGTGGCCTGAGTTGACCGCCCTATGGCCATGTGGATAAGCCCTATCAGAACATGTGTGCCCTGACCATATAGGGCTCACAGGGACCCAGTTGGTTCCTGGCCACCTACTGGGGATCCTAGGGCACTATGGGCAAGGGATGGGAACACACATTTCAAAGCAAGCTCATCTGAATGCTGAGTCGGAAGACTTAGCATGCAAGAAGGTAGCAAGACACAATGGCAGGTGGGGAGACTTGGGGAGCATGGAGAGTCACTGAAGGACTGTAAGGAGAGAGGTGGGGTAGGGGAGTGGAATCAAAGGAGACAGGGGCCTGGAGAATTCATCCCACAGGCTTGGAGGCCCCTAGATGACATTTCTGAGAATGCTGAAGGGCCCTGCTGCTCCGTGTTGCTGCTCGCTCCTTTCCCACTAGGTGTTCTTACTCCTTTTGCCCACCAGCTGCTTGCTAAAGGCCAGCTGCACCTCTGCTGGGTCTGCGGCATGGACTGAAGAGGCTCGTCCCAGGGGTGCTCACAGGTTCTTGGGATCCTGAGTCACCTGAGGAGGTTAGAGGAACCCTAGAATCAGCACCAATGTTCCATGGAGCCTCACCTGGTTCTCAGTGACCTCTGGTGACACATTCCTTCTGCTCCAATTGTACTCATTGCCCTTCTGGTTGGACTCAGGAAGGAAATGAGCTTCCCTTCCCCTCCTCCCCAAATGAGGCCCCTGAAGCCAGCAGCATTGTCACCTACATGCCATCTTGAGTGGCTCCCTTTCCTCAAGGCAGTCTCAGGGTCCATTCGAAACCAACTGCCTGAGGATCTTGGTTGGGGCCTCCTACCCACACAGCAGCCACTCCCCTTCCAACTCCTCTTTGTGTTTATAGGTCAAGAAACCAGCACTTACCAGAGAAAATTCTCCAGAGCTGGTAGCACTTGCACAGGAGCAAGTGCTCCTTTCTGCTAATAGAACACATGGCTGGTGGGTACTGGGGTAGGGCTGGAGCCAGGAGTAGGAGACATCTTAGCCCATAGTTCCACTGAGGTCTCTCTTCCTCTCTAGGCCGCTTTGGAAAATCCCAGAGGGGCACACAGGAGGGTGGAGCTTGGGTGAGTGTCTCCTAACTCTCCAATGGGCCTCCTGCCTAAGAACTGTCCAGACTCCTCAACCACCCACCAGCCCAAGTCTCCATTTCGACTCTGAGCCTTCTCTCCAGAGGTTTGCTCCCTTCACCTTAGAGTCCTGGGAAGGACCACTTAGGAAACAGGGTCTCCTAGCAGCTCTCACTTCCCCCACCCCCAGACCCTGTGTTTGCCCCCTCAGCCCAGAGTCTGCTGGGTGGCTGCCCACCACACCCCAGCCTTGGGTTCTGGGCCTTCTTCACATTCTTCCCCAACTCAGTCTGCCCTGCCAGCATCCTTAATGATTCCCAGCTGATCCCAGCCACATTCTCTCCCTGGGGCCCTGGCACAGATAGCAGGCCCTTCTCCAGTGTGTCCCCTCAGGGTGTTAGCCCCTGGCTGGCTGAGCCCCTGGGCTCCAAGAAGCGCCCTTTGAAGGGTCTCCTGCTTGGAAAATCCTCCTGGAGTTGCCAACCAGAGTGCCCTTGGCGAGCCTGCTCTACATCAGAACCCAATGCTTCTCGCTGCCATGCTCAGGCCTCTGCCTTTTATTCTAGATAATGTGGAACTGGGAGTAGGGGTTTCGAAGGCAGTCCACCTGGGTTCAGACCCCGCCTCTGTCACTTGCTGGTTGTGTGGCCCTGGACAAGGCACTTTCTCTCCCAATGGCTCTGTTTCCTCATCTGTGAAGTGGGGATGATAATAAGCACACTCCTCATAGCATTGCTAAAGTGGTTATATAAATCCATCCACCAGAGCTGCTTAATAAAACAGCGCCTGGCGTTGGCCACTCAACGTTAGCACTTGGTGTGCTATTCTTGTTGAGAGTGACTGGGAGCTCTGGGAAGACGGGAACTATGTCTCTTTCACACTCGCACTCCCAACACCCAGCATAGTCCCAGGCACATCTAGATGTTTTATGTATGTTTGGTATATAACAGAGTGAAGTATAGGCGGGACTGTTTGCTCCATGTGATCCATCTCAGCCAGGGACCAGGGTGTCCCCCCATATCAAACACACAGGTGGGTGCCAGGAAGAGCCTCTGTTCTCCTATGGGAGGCCCGACCTCACCTTGACCTCTCAGCCTCCAAACCAGTGGCTCATTGGGCAATCCAGTAGGGTCCTCTTTGAAAGGCCATCAGCAAAAAATCAATCAATCAATCAATCAATCACAATAAAAAAGTAAAAGGCCGTCAAAAATCAGTTGACAGGCACAGTGGCTCACGCAGGCCACAGCCTTGGTAGTGGCTGGGCCGGTGGAAGCCAGAGACTCAAGAGCACGAACCCAGGGGCAAAGCGTCGGCTCAGGAGGGAGACTGTCCCGGATTTGAATCTCAGCAGCCACTTGCCAGCTATCTAACACCCTGGAAAGTGACCTGAGAAGGATCACCACTTCTCTTGGAGCTTGACAAGGACTCAAAGAGACAATGGTGTCAAGCATGCAGCCGAGCACCTGGCGCAGTACTGGTGCCACAAGGCAGCCACTAGAAGTTCCTGTGCTGCCCTGCGAGCCCGGAAGAGGGAGCACGGGCTGGAGTGGGGGAGGTATGTGTGGGGTCTATTGGAGCTGGCCCTTCTGCCCATGGGGGTTTCCAGATGGTGATTCTGAGCAAGGTCCAGGCCACAGGGCCACTGCTGGGGCCCCCAGCTACCCATCCCCTATGCCCTGGCATGGTGGGGTTCTTGGCCTCCTTCCACTGCCAACTATGTAAATAAACCAGCTTTTTGCTGGCCGGGAGCAATACTGCCCTAAGTGACATTTCAAATTAGTTCTGCTATATTGGGCTGGAGCTCTGAAGGGCCTGGGCATTTTTCCTCCCTAGCTCATCTCTTTCTCTGTGTGGTGAGAGCTCTTAAAGCACACCCGGTGTGGGCAGAGGGCCAGGGCGGGGTGGGGGAGGCCTTCTGGGGTGACCTGCTAGAGCACTGACTAGGCCCAGGGCCACTGCCTCCCTTCCTAGGGAGGTCAGGAGCCCTGCACCAGTGTGATTGCCTCCCCCTCCCATACCAGCCCTCCATGGCTGCCATGGCAACCAGCCTCCTTGCACAGGGTTCACACACCAGCTGGCAGGAATGCTGAACGGAAGGAGGGCTGCATTGTTGGCCGAGGAGAGGGGGCTGGGTGCCGGAGGGGGCACGTGAGGGATGGGCCAGCTGCAGACTTGGCAGAGCTGAAAGGGAGATGTGCAAGCCACATGGCCTGTCCGGCTCAGTCTGGGGCTGGGGCCATGCCAGGAGATGAGACCATGGTAGGCGAAGGGAGCCAGGATTGTGGACACATGCCACTTGTCTTTCTGGCAGAGCGCTGAGGCTTCCTTGCAGGGCTGAGGGCAGAGGGCCGTGGGCTCAAGTCCTTTCTTTCTGGACAAGTCACCTTACCTCACTTGGCCTCCATCTCTTCAGGCTTCAGGCCCGAAGGTGGGAAAGAACTTGGGCCATGGAGCTGGACAGAGCTGAGGGACACTTGGAGCTTCAGCTGCCTCCTGCATAAAATAGGAATACTATTGCTCCCCACTTCCTGAACTCACCGAGAGCATGTTCGACAATGCGTGCAAAGCCTGTCTCACAGTGCCTGGCCCATAGTAAGAGGTCAGTAAGTGACGGCTTCTATGCTACTATTATTATTATTATCATTATGATGATGATGATTACTGCTATTCTTTTTATTAAATTACTCAAAGTGACAGTTTCTGTGCCTGTGTCCCCTTTTGACTGGGAGATCCTGAAGGGCAAGGACAGGAACTTATTTCTCTCTCCATCCTCAGCAGCTCAGAGGGGCCCAGAGAAGATTCTGGGGCAAGGGGGGGTGGGGTGGGGGATGATGCATATACACCAGGAATGCTTTGGGCTAAATGGCTTCAAAACTCCCTTGAGGCTTGGAAATTCTCTGTTCTTTAACTCTATTAGTTTTTTTTTTAAGATTTTATTTATTTATTTATTTGACAGAGAGAGAGAGAGAGAGATCACAAGCAGGCAGGGAGGCAGGCAGAGAAAGAGAGAGGAGGAAGCAGGCTCTCCGAGGAGCAGAGAGCCCTATGCGGGGCTCGATCCCAGGATGCTGGGATCATGACCTGAGCTGAAGGCAGAGGCTTTAACCCTCTGAGCCACCCAGGTGCCCCTTTAACTCCATAAGTTTTAAGTTTTAAGTTAACTCATAAGTTTTAAGGAAGTATTGCCTCTACAGTATGTAGGCCCTGTATATATATGTATATATATACATATACATATGTATATATATGTATACATATGTATGTATTGTTAAGTTAAGTTAACTCCATAAGTTTTAAGGAAGTATTGCCTCTACAGTATGTAGGCCCTGTATATATATGTATATATATACATATATATATGTATACATATATACATACATATATATGTATATATATATGTAAACACACAGGATATACATATATATGCATATATATGTGTACTTACGAGGCCCCTGTCTATATAAACAGTTTGAGGCACCAAAAATCAGCGTGTTAGCACTGTTCTGGCAATCTAATCTTTCCCATGATCCTACAAAAAAAAAGTACTATGCCAGCCAGCAGGAGCGATCTGCCTGCCAGATTGTCCTCCTGGAACTGTGCTCAGCCCCAGGGCCCCAAGAAGACACCATAGATGAAAGTCCAGGAGCTCCTCGGGACATCTGGTTGACTCCATGCATAGAGTCACCAGTCAGAGAGTGTCCCAAAGAGAAGAAAAGAGGACGGGGGCCTACATGGGTCCATATTTGGGCTCAGAGCACTCCACCCGGGAGGCAGTGCTGGCCCTGGTCCATACTGCACTCGGCATCAGAGGGGACATGAGCATGTTTGAAAGAAGGCCCTTCAAAGCACAGGGACCCCCGAGGCATGGGGCTGGGGCAGAGGCCCTGCTTGAGTGGGTTTGTAGAACATACTGTTCCAAGGTGAGAGCCACTGAGCCGAACTAATTTGAGCCCTGGCCAAAGGAGCCTTAGCTCCTCCATGCTGTGGATTGCCCATGCCTGGAATTCCAATTTTCTCTGCATCCTTCATCACATCTCAGCTCAGCCCACTGCCCAGGAGCTGCTGGTCTGAGCAGAGCCGAGCCAGAGACCCCATGGCTGGCTAAGGGCAGGGGTGAGGGGCCAGGAGCAGTGAGACTAGCACACCTGGTAGTGGAGGAGGGGGGCTGCTGTAGCAGCAGCACTGAGTTCCAATAAGTCTTTAAGCTCGACTGGGGATCCTGGGTGGTGCGGTGGGTTAAGCATCCAAGTCTTGGTCTCAGCTCAGCTCCTGATCTCAGAGTCCAGAGATCGAGCCCTGTGTCCAGCTCAGTGCTCAGCACTAAGTCTGCTTGAGATTCTCTCTCCTCCCCTCACTCTCAAATGGATAAATACATCTTTTTAAAAAAATTAAAAAAAATAGGGACGCCTGGGTGCTTTAGTTGGTAAAGCATCTGCTTTCAGCTCACGTCATGATCTAAGGGGCCTGTGATCAAGTTCCGAATCAGGCTCCTTGCTCAGCAGGGAGCCTGCCTCTCCCTTTCCCTCTGCCCCTCCCCCTGCTTGTGCTCTCTCTCTCCCACCCTCTCTCTCTGACAAACAAATAAATAATAAAATAAATAAATAAAGGCTCAGTTGTCGACAGACAGGTGCTAGAGCAAACTCTCCTGGGCCATTTGAAACACTGGGAGAGACTATCCTCAGGGATGCTTGTAGAAACCAAACTGGAGAGGGCCCGGATGGTGAGAGTTACCCTGGCTATGAAATCACCACCCCCACCTAAGGCCACCCAGAGCCTGGGAAAGATGAACACAGCTCTTCCTCATTGCAGCTGCTAGGTAGGCCCTGGAAACCTGGCAGGAATGGAGGAGGAGGGCTGTGAAAAGAGCATGAAGTAGGATGGTAGGTGATAGGAGCCAAGATGCTCACTGTTGGAATGGGAGTGATCCAGGTGCTAATGGATTAGGATGAGAGCTATCAGTAGGAACTCATGTTTAGTGTAGTATAGATACAAATAGTTACACAGAGAAGCACTTACAGATCGGTTGTCTATACCCAAGTTACTACGCACATTTCATTTTATTCTGTCAGGTGAGAGGGCCCAGAAGCAACCAGAGTTCCTTGCAGAAGTGCTTGATTCCAGGGCAGGACCAGGAAATAGACAAAATGATCCTGGAGCATCCTCAAGTGACAGAAATGGAGGAAGGGCTTGAGGAAATGAGACCCACGATGATGGGGGTGTATCAAAGGGACACAGGGACCAATGGAAAGGGCTCCCAAAGGCCAAGGCTGTAACAGCTGGAGCGACAGAATAATGTAGTATTGGGAATATGACCCAAAGTATACAACAAATACTCATGAGGCTATGGTCATATCAATAAGCATTGAATAAAGGAAGAAGAAAGAGGAAAATGTCCCACGAAGAAGAATTGCAAATAGTTAATATTGATTGTCTTCTAAAAATGAAGTGGCATATATGTCCCCATTCCCCATCCTGTAAGTGTGGGCTATTTATAGCGGCTTCCTTCCACTGAGTACAGCATAGAGAGGGGAAAAACAAGGAATAACTTTCCAGTGGAGAGACCTGACAAACACACTTCAGCTAGATGGTCACGGTCATCATCGACAGGGATAAGTCATGCTGAGGGTGTGTACCCTTGGTGTGATATGATGAGATGGCCCACTTCACCTCTGTGGGCTTCCTCCCAAATGCTTAACCCCTGTCAAACCTTGAAAAAGTGTCAGACCAATCCCAATTGAGGAACGTTCTAGAAATTACTGGACCGGCACTCCTCAAAACCACAAAGGTCCTCAAAAGTGAGCAAAGTCCAAGAAACTGCCATAGCCAAGAGGACTTAGGGAGACATGATGACTAGACATAATGTGGTGTCCCAGTTGGGATCCTGCAACAGATAAAGGACATCAGGTTAAAGCTAGGAAATCTGACTTTCATATTATTATATCAATATCCATTTATTAAGTTTAAATCAAAAGAACAGGAAGCCTTGGGTTTGAATCCCGTTTCTGCCCCACCCGACTGCATGGCTTTAAGGAGGTTTTTAATCCTTTCTGACTATGTTTTCCCTTCTGTAAATTGGGAGAAACAATTTCTCTCTCTTGGCTCCTCTCTCAGAGACAATTTGACATGCTAATTTTCTCCCTCTCCTAACCCTCACAAGAGCCCTGTGTGAAATAGATGGGACAACTGAGGTTCAGAGAAGCAGAGTGAGTTGCTCAAGGTCACACAGCTGGGAAGGGGAGGAAGCAAGATGTGACATTCCCTCTAAGGCATTCTGCCTGTTGGTAGAGCTTAGGCTACAGTGGGACCTGTGCGTGGAAAGGCCAGCTGTCTGTCTGGTGGCCCCAGGGCCTCTGAGAGACAGCCACTTCCACTGAGGGCCCGCACAAGATAGTGAGCACAATGATTAGGGGTGTGGGCTTCAGAATCAGGCTGCCTATTTCAAGCATCGGTTCTATTGCTTCCCAGCTATGGGACTTGGGCAAGTTGTTTCACTTCACTGAACCTTGGCTTCCTCATCTGTAAAATGGGCATTAATAATAGTGTTTACCCTTTGGCATTGTTGTGGCGAAGGTTAAATGAATCAGTGCGAAGTGCTCAGAACAGTACTTGGCACATAGTAAGTGATCAGTAGATCCTAGCTATCATTATCTGCAAAAGAGAGGCCTCGGGTTCCATCCCCCCTAAAGGCCCTTCCAAGTTTCTGTTGTGGTGGGTGGGGTACATGGGGTACCAATAATTGTTTCTTTGCAAGTCCCTAAGAGTTTTTGCATAAAACAATAAACACTCATTTGTGTTATCAGTCAATGAACAAGCCCTTTGGGTCTTGAAGTTTGAAGGAAACTTCAAAAATCACCAGTATCATTTTAGGTGGGTAAACTGAGGCCTAGAAAGGGAAAGGGAGGGGCCCAGGTCACACTGCAAGTCAGTGGCTCAGCTGAGCTGAAATGCAGAGCTTCTGTTTCCCCATCCTAGTCTCGACCAGCTTGCTGCAGGGAATGTTTACTGAGTACCCCATAGTCCCAAATCCTGTGCTAGGCATTATGGGGGATTAGAAGGAAAAAAATATATATATCACTATGTCCATGTTTTCACAATTTTCAATGTAAGCTTCAGGGGTAAGATTCTTATGTTCACTTGGAGAAAAAGAGAACAAAAATCAATATACAGAAATGCTGTCATATGTACCCTAGCCTGTGGCACTGAGGCTGTCTGCAGGAGCAAGAACAGGGAGGCTGCGTGCCTTCTTGGAGGGAGGGGACAGGCATTGCTGGATCTGGACCTTGCAGGCTGGCAGGGTTGACCCAGGCCTGCCTGCAATCGTGGGGCAGAGCATTTTGATGAACTGGGGGACAGCAGGGGTGAAGTTTAGTGGCAGTGGACTGGTAAACTTGTTCTTTGTTGGGGGGGGGTGTCCTGATGTGTAACGTTTGCCAGTATCTGCGGTGTAAATACTCTCATCACGGCCACTCTTAAGCTACCAAGAGTTTAACGATCTGCTTGTTAAATTCTTGAGTATTTCAACACTGGCTCTCAACTCCAGCACACCGCTGCCCATGGGTGAAAATGGCTTTATTTCCAGGGCAGTAGGAGCTGGGCCTTGTGGGGAGCAGGGGGTTGAGTGGAGGATGGGCTGGCTAGGATGGGTACCAGCCAGCAGGTCACATGCAAATTCAACTATTAGCTATTGAGCTGGGCTCTTTGCTGGGCTCCATGCCAGACATTTAACATGCATTAGCTGTTCTTCGGTCAAGGGTATACGAGTAGCTGCACTCCCCTGCTAGAACCTCCAAACAAGCTCTCAATCCTCAAAACAGCTTTAAGAAGTGTTCATTCACTCATTGCTCTAACCATGACCCACCCATCTGTCTAACAAGTCTGCACTGAGTACCTACTATGTGCCAAACACTGACCGAGGCATAGTGGTGATGAAAACAAATTCACTACCCTGATGATGACTACATTTGAATGAGAGGAGACAATATACACATTTTTTTAAAAAGAATAACAAATAGGGGCACCTGGGTGGCTCAGCCAGTTAAGTGTTTGCCTTCAGCTCAAGTCATGATCCCAGGGTCCTGGGATGGAGTCCTATGTGTTGTGTTGGGGCTCCCTGCTCAACGGGGAGTCTGCTTCTCCCTCTGTCTCTCCCCCCACATCACTTGTGCTCTCTGTCTCTGAAATAAATAAAATCCTCAAAAATAAAAATTATTCCAATCATGGTGTTTGGAAGGAAACAAAGAGTATTGAAATTGAGAACAAAGAGGGCACTGCTATATCCTAAGATAGGATGGTTGGGGAACATGTCTCTGACATGGGGTCGTAGCACTGAGATGGGGGAGAATAGCAAGTACAAAGGCCCTGAGGTAGAAATGAGGTCAGTTTTCTCGAGCAACATTAAGGGGGCTGGTGTGGTGGAGCTTGGCGGCCTGAGATGAGGCCAGAGAGGTAAATGGAGGTCTGATCATGCAATCGTCACAGGTCATGGTAAGGACTTTGAAGGACCCTTATCACATGAGCTCTCTTGTTCAACCAGCTCATGCTGGCTGCAGAACAAAGAGTGGATTCTAGAGAAGCAGAAAAGCAGACAGGGAAGCCAGGAGCTCATGGGTCCAAATAAGGACTGCAATGCTAGGTCCAGAATCATGGTAGCATGGAGAGAAGCAGAGGAAAATGCCCAAGGTCACACAATAAATGGCAGAACCTGGGTTCAAATCCCGACTCCACAGTTCATGCTCTTTTCTGTACCCCAAGTCATCTCATGGAAAGAAACTCAAATTTGCTGATTAAGGGCCTCAAAACCCCAGGGAAAATTTCTAAGCAGAGAAATGACATGATGGAAGAGACACATCGCATCTCTTTACCGACCTTTTTACACTTAAGTGACTTGCTATTCAAATGTTCACAGATGGGGGTATAGCTCAGTGGTAGAGCATTTGACTGCATATGTTCACAGATTTCCACTGGAATGTGAGTTCCCTGAGGATGGGGGCCCTGAGTCATCCAGCATTTGCTGCCTAGAGCCACATCTGAATCAAAGGAGGAGGGGTTCCTGAACAAAAGACAACCAACTTACTCAGGTACCATGCCAGCTCTGGCTGTGCCCCATTTGGCTCACCCTGGAGAACCTCTTGGCTGAGTGCCCCTCAGCAACACCACAGCAAAGGAAAGACACTGCCTATCCAAATCCCTCCATGAATGGCACGAACCCCCTGAGCCTGTCTCCTGGTGGGGTAGTGGAGACCAAAGACAACAGCCTGAGCCCTTGATCTCAGGTCGGGTCCTAGCTCCTCTGCTTCTCTGGTGTGTGAACTCAGACAAGGGGCTTAATTTCTGTGCATCTCAGTTTCCTCATCTAAGAAATGGGTCAATGAAGAGTTCCTGCCTCTAAAGGTGGCCGTGCACATAGTAGGTTCTCAAAAAGCTTCCTTCCTTTATCCCAGGTGGGTGAGGGGCTTTGGGTGTCACTAAGCTTGGGGTTCCTGGGGAGTCCCAAGCCCCTTCATACCAACTAGGCAAGTTGCTGAGAGGGGAGCATGGAGCACCCTTCCCTCCCCTTCCCCTCCATTGGCCTCTGCCTTAAGCACCTGGGAGTTCCCTAATTAGAGCTAATTAGCTTCTCCTGCAATAAAACTCCAATGATGGAAAGGTTCTGTTGCTCAGGCCTCTGACAGTAATCATGTTAAGTAGATATTTATTTATCCCTTTATTAAGCAAGTCAATAAGCTTCCAATATCTGAGTGGCGGATTTTCCGGCCTCGGAGCTGGGCACATGCTGTCAAGAGTTGAAGGCCCCGTCTGGGGCTCTCACTGTCCCCTGGAGCCCCAAAGAAGCCAGGTCACAGGATGGCAGGTTTGGAAGCGCCATTGGACACAGGTGTACAGATTGGAGACCGAGGTGAGGTAGGGGCTTGTCCAAGGTCACACAGTGGGATGGAAATGACTGCCTGAGAAGGTAGAGGATACTAAGGAGTCCTTTAAAGAGTATCTACTCTGTGCAGTGGAGGTTCATGGGAAAATGAGATTGCCTTAATTTTGGATACAGTGTTTGGTCAGGGAAAGCTTCATGAAGGAGGCAGAATATACACTTTGACAAGACAGCTTTATTGTTGGGGGGGAGCATTCCTGGTAGAAGGAATGGTGTGAGCAGGGGCGAGGAAGTAGGGAAGTGTCTGGCATGTTTGGGAAACTGTAGTGTGTGGTTTGGTTTGTGCCCTGCCAGTGTAAGGGCAGGAGAGCAGGCAAGAAGGAGTCAAGGAGAGTGGGGCTGGGTCAGATGCTAAGGACTCTGATGCCCACTGGCAAGGTTGACATGAGACTGTGGGATTGAAAGGCTTGCAGTGGGCAGCCCCGCTGGGAGGCTGGGCTCAGGGGAGGGAGGCTGGAAGCTGAACCACCAGCAGAAATGGAGCAGGTCTGTGGTGGGACCTCTCTGCCTCATTCATTCATTCAAGCTACACTTGCTGAGAGCTACTCTGTATTAAGCACTGTACCACAGGGGTGTTTACAATTGAATTAGAGAGGTAAACATGCTAACAAAAGAACAAAGCCCAGTGCAGTAAAATCTGTGATGGAAGAGAGGTCTCTTTCATTCCACAGTGACAGAGGAAGCTAGAGGTTACCTCTGCCTGCTAGCCTCAGAAATAGCCTCTCAGAGGTGTTGGCAGAAGCCCAGAGACTTAACTGGGGCTTGAGTGTTATGATTATTTTGCATCTGCCTAGTGCTTTTTGACTTACGCATCACGTCCACACACAGTATGTATGTTCTTAACCCTCCCGATAACTCTGTGGGGGCAAAGAGTATTAACCCCATTTTACAGATAATAGAGACAGAGGTAGTGCAGTAAGGCGGGAAGAAACACCAGGGGCTGGAAATGGCAGAGCCTTTGGAATCTGTGAGGTCCGAGCTCCAGTTCGGCTTTGCTACTTACTAGTTGGGGGGCAGTGAGCAAGAAATATAACCTCTTGGAGCCTCAGTTTCCCCTCCCACAATAGGGATAATGCTTACCTGTGATTCATTCAACTAGTATGTGAGCATACAGCAAGTGCTCCATAAACTTTAGTTTACTTAATCCCTGCTCTTCAATGGCTTGCTCACGATCATACAACTAGTCAAGAGTCAAACCCAGGCCCTTCAACTCTAAAACCTATCTTATCTGGGAGGCCCTCACTGTCTCTTCAGAGGTGGCAGCAAGGCTGGGAGGAAGGTTGAACAGGAAAGGTCTTGGCTATATTAGGATAGGAAGTTACAAAGAGAAAGGCTTACAGCAGCAAGCCTTACTCAAGCTTACATCAAGGAGGATGGAGGCTAGACACTGAGATGATCTTGCTGACAAATTTGTGAGTCACTAACTGGAAGAGCTGTGGCTTTGGGGGCCTGGGAGATTTCTAATGACAGGAAAGATCCCAGTGAGTATGAGCTGAGGCGAGGCAGCTCACCCAGAGGAAGAGGAAACAATGAGATCATCAAGGCTGTAGACTGGAAAGAACCCAAATGGGTCATCTAGTCCAGCCCCCTGCCTCTGGACAGATTCTTCTGGAACCAGACAGATGAGAATCTCTCCTGTTTTTCAAGGTCTCCAGGGGAATAGATTCCTCAGCCTCCTTGGCCAGTCTAGAACAGGTTCTCACAACTCACACCCAGAAAGGTTTTTTGGATTGGTTGTTTTTTTTTGTGTGTGTGTGTATTTGTTTTTGGTTTTTGTTGTTGTTTTTTTGGGGGGGGGGAGTTGGCTAATTATAATTTCTTCTGCGGTCATTTCAGCCTTTAATGGCAAAGTAGGAAGGCTGTTGCTCTGCTTTGTGCCACCGGTCCCACTGAGCAGAGAGGAATGATCATGTCCTATTTGTTGCTGGGTAGCTGCCAACTCCCTCAGGAAGGCAAGGCCAGCACCTAAGACCCTCCATAACAGCCTACCAAGCTTACAGGCTCCTGGGCAGTACAGTTGCCTAGGCACACCAGCCACAGTCGTTCCCCCGACAGGCTCTACTTGAGCCCACTCCCACGCCTTTGCTGACACTTTCCCCACCATCACCTACAAGGCCCTTCTTCCTGGTTTGCAGGTGACCACCATCCAGCCCATCCTTCAAGGCTCAAAGTCACCTCCTTTTTAAAAAACTTTATTATTTTAGGGTACCTGGGTGGCTCAGTGGGTTAAAGCCGCTGCCTTTGGCTCAGGTCATGATCCCAGGGTCATGGGATCAAGCCCCACATCAGGCTCTCCGCTCTGCCGACAGCCTGCTTCCTCCTCTCTCTCTGCCTGCCTCTCTGCCTACTTGTGATCTCTGTCTGTCAAATAAATAAATAAAATCTTAAAAAAAAATAAAAAACTTTATTATTTTATTTTATTAACATATAATATATTATTTGCTTCAGGGGCCCAGGTCTGTGAATCATCAGTCTTACAATTCACCCACTCACCATAGCACATACCCTCCCCAATGTCCATAACCCAGCCACACTATCCCTCCCCAATCCCTCCAGTAACCCTCAGTTTGTTTTGTGAGATTAAGAGTCTCTTATGGTTTGTCTCCCTCTTTAGTCCCATCTTGTTTCATTTTTTCCCTTTCTTCCCCCCATGACCCCCCACCCTGACTCTCAAATTCCTCATATCAAGAGCTCATATGATAATTGTCTTTCTCTGATTGACTTATTTTGCTCAGCATAATACCCTCTAGTTCCATCCACGTCATTGCAAATGGCAAGATTTTGTTTTTTTGATGGCTGCATATTATTCCATATATATATATATTCCATATATATTCCATATATATATATATATATATATACACATACACACACACACACACACATCTTCTTTATCCATTCATCTGTTGATGGACATCTAGGTCCTTTTCATAGTTTGGCTATTGCGGACATTGCTTCTATAAACATTCGGGTCCGCGTGCCCCTTCGGATCACTACATTTGTGTCTTTGGGGTAAATACCCACTAGTGCAATTGCTGGGTCGTAGGGTAGTTCTATTTTCAACTTTTTGAGGAATCTCCATGCTGTTTTCCGGAGTGGCTGCACCAGTTTGCATTCCCACCAATAGTGTAGGAGGGTTCCCCTCAAAGGTCACTTCTGAAATGAAACCTTCCCTCATCTTTCCAGTGGGATAAAATCATTCTCTTCTTCATTGCCATTTTGTACTCACTTTACTTTGCCTGATGCCTGAAGTAGTAGTGGGTTGTGGGCCAAAATGATTGAATATTGGCAAAATCATATAGTTTAACCAGAATTGTTTATCTGTCTGCTTCACCTCCTAGACTGTACAGAATGTATTGTACTCATTTCTGCACACCCCTCCAGGCCCCTTTCTCCCTCTCCCCCATACCTAAGTGCCTGGAATCATGCTTTGGGCCCCAAAGTGGCCAATGAGTATTTATTTTGAATTTGTTGAATAGGCATAATAATAAAATAATATTTGAATAGGCCTTTACCAAACTCCATTTTTACATTATGTCTCACATAATCCTTGTAACCACTCTATGAAGAAGGCCCTCTCATTTCCCCATGGGGAAGCTGAGGCATGAAGTCACTTGCCCAGGGCCATGCGGTCACTGTGATCCAGGAACTCTGCCCTTAGCAGCTATGGATAAACTTGACCTGAACCTTGAGAGAATCCAAAGCCCTGCCCAGGATTTCTGGGACATACAATGGTTTGCTGCCTGGATTTTGCTCTTTTCAGTTGGCACCAAGACCCAGGTCCTTCACTCTTCGCCTCAAGCCTCTCTTGTGGGGAATGATTTGGCCAGGGATGGGAGGGGGAGTGGAGGTCATGGGAAGGAGTCACCAGGCATCAGGTAGGAACTTCCACCATCTTGCCAACGGCACTTCCTCTTCTCTTCATCATGGGCCCTCGGGAATAACAGACAGACCTTCAGTTGAACTCACTTCTAAGCCCTGAGTCTCTCAGGGACTAGCCTAAAGCAAGATGACCCAGGCGACTTCTCAGCAAAGGTGGCCTCCGTGCAAGTTCACCTCCAGGTGTCTAAAGGACCCACATGTTCTTACTTTTGCAGTGTTTTCCCTAAGTATGCTGCTCATATTGCCGGTAGTGAGAGTATGTTAAGTGGCACCTAACCAAAGATTTACATGTCAATAGCGATATATTCCTGTTAAGGTTTATTAGGGAAAAAATGCAACTGGCATGCCACACACGCTGTCACGGAAATCATTGCTTAGTGTGACAGGAAGGTAAATATGAAAGTTCACGAGTTCAGAAGCATGTCCATTTAAAGAAAAACAGCAAACTAATGAAACAGGCGGGATGAAACTATGGCAAGAGTCGTGATGCTGACCTGTGAACCACTGACATTTAGAAAGCCTTGCACTCTTCCTTCTCATAGTCCTGGAAAGACTCAATCACAGAGCAGCCCTGGGAAGGCTTGTCAAGAGCTCTGTGTAGAGGGAATCTGCATGTGTGGCCGAGGTTTGGGCAGCCCAAGGGAGGAGGACTTGTGGACTTGAGTTGACCTGGCTTGCCATCCCAGCCAGACCTCTATCTAGAAATCTCTTTCCCCTGCTTGGAGACAGAGTGTCATCTCCCTCCAGATAGGGCTGGACTTCATTCATGTGTATACATCCAGCACTTAGCAGAGTGCTTGGCACATAGTAAATGTTCAGTAAATATTAGTCGAGTAAGTAACTGAGCTTCACCTTCCTCATGTGAGGTGAGAAGAGCACTTCCTACCACAAAAAGTTGTGGTGAGAAGGAAATTAAGTAGACTATTACAAAGCATTTTGCTCTGGCCCTTAATCAGACTGTGTGTGGGGGGAAGGGATGTTATTATTGTTGAAGCTACTGGGAGGGAAGAATGTGAGCTGGGCATTGTAGGGGGTAAGGCAGGCCAGGAGCAACTGGGGGCAGGGCCTAGCCTCTCAGCTTACAGCTGAGCCCCGGGCCTTGCTAGGCCTGTGCACACACTCACATCCCCACTCACACTGAAGGCAGCTAGAACAACTCATCTGCTTCAAGCTGAAGGCTAGGCCTGGATTGCCTCTGTAAGAGCTCCCTGCTCAAAGTCTGGTCCAGGCACCAGGGCCAAACCGCCCCAGGCATGTTGTTCCCAGGCACCTGAGGGTCGACCACACAGCCCCCTCCCTGCCAAATCCCCCAGTGGGGTTTGAGCTCCTCTACCACATGGCCTGCTGGGCAGGCCTGGCGTTGGTGCCCCCAGAGCAAAGAGCACTGGATCTCAGGCTCTGCAGAGGGAGCCCCTCCTCCCCGAACACCTGGGAAAGCCAACAGCAGCAGACCAGCCTCAGAGGTCGGAAAACCCCCTGTGGCCCCAGGAGCACAAGAAGGGTCTGTTTCTGTGGCTAATGCCACAGGTCCCTCTTGGGGTGTGAGGTCTGGCGTTCCAGGGCATACAGAACCCAAGAGGGGCCAACTCTTACAGAGAGAGGGGCTGCGTGTGACTATTTACAGGTACCTCTCATTATAGACACGAGCAGGGCCCTGGAGTGTTGGAGCTGGTCCGGTGATTCCCAAATCTGGCTGCATCTGAAGCACCCCAAGGGCACGTTAAAAAACAGATTTTTTTCTCAGGCCCAGAAGCACCAGGAGGTGGGGTAGACCTGAGTAGTACTGACGTAGCCAAATCTGTAAACTACCGCCATATAGTTCATTCGTGAAAACAGAAACAAAAAACCCCCCACCATCGAGATGTAATTCATACACCAGAGGATCCATTCTTTCAAAAATGTACAATTCTGTGGGTTTTTAGTATACGTGACCATTACCATCCTCTAATTCCAGAGCACTGTCATCACCTCCCTACCCCCACCCCAAAATGCCATACCTATTATCAGTCACTCCACGTCTCCCCTTACCCATGGGCCCCTTTGACCACAAATCCATTTTCTGTCTTATGGATTCACCTCTCGTGGACCCTTCATAGAAATGAAGGCATAGAACCTGTGTCTTTTTGTACCTGTCTTCTTTCACTTAGTGGAATGTTCTCAAGTTCATCCACATTGTAGTATCTAGCCATGCTTCATTTCTTACTATTGCCAGATAGTATTATTCCCTTGTCTGGATAGACAGCATTGTATCTATTTGTTCACCAAAGGATAGGCTTCTGGGCTGCTTCCACTTTCTTTGGCCATTGATATACAAAGCCAATGAGGCTTGATGTACAAGGTTCTGTGTGGACATGTGGTTTTCTTTGTCTTGAGTACATACCGAGGACTGGAATTGCTGGGTCAAATGGCGAGTCTATGTGTGACTTTTGGAGGAACCGGCAAAATGTCTTCTGTGGCAGCTGCACTGTTTGGCACTCCCACCAGCAATGAACGAGCATTCCGATTTCTCCACATTCTCACTAAGACTTGTTATTTTCCAAGTTTTTAAAATTTATTTTAGCCATCTTAGTGGGTACAAAGTGATATATCTATGTTTTTTTTTAAGTTTAAATATTTTATTCATTTATTTTTCAGAGAGAGAGAGAGAGAGAGCGAGCACACAAGCAGGGGGAGCGGCAGGCAGAGGGAGAAGCAGGCTCCCCACTTAGCAGGGAGCCTGATGAAGGACTCGGGGATCGTGACCTGAGCCGAAGGCAGACTCTTAACTGACTGAGCTACCCAAGCATCCTGATATCTCTGTGGTTTTAGTTCATATTTTTTAATGACTGTGATGTTGAGCATCTCTTCATGTGCTAATAGCAATGGGTTTATCTTCCTTGAAGAAATGTCTAATATCAGGAACTGTTAGAGTAGGACAGAAAGATCAAGGGAAGCCATCTACCAAAAAATTGGAAATGTTTACTTCTCCCAATCTTGCTTGTCCATCTTAATGGAGTCATTTGTCTTTTTATTCCTGAATTGTAAGAGTTCTTTATATATTCTGGGTACAGAGTCTTATCAGGCATATGATGAGTAAATATTCTCTCCCATTCCATGGCTGCCCTTTAACTTTTTTGATACATGACTCACTCCTAACCCTCCTTGTACAGATGAAGAGACAGGGGCTCAGAGAGGAAACACAACCCAAGCCACATTCAATGAGAGTCAGTAGCAGAAAGCTCTTTCTACTTACCTAGGTAACTAGAAACCTACTAACCTACTTACCTCAGTGCACAGGCATGTACCCTTGGAGGATGGGGCAAAGCAGTGGTATGGATAATTCCAATCCAGGCTTAGCCCCCCAATTATCTCTATTGTCTTTGGGACACACAATCTCATTTTTGGTAGATGGCTTCTCTTGATCATTATGCCCTGCCCAAGCAGCTCCTAACATTAGATTACTTTCCTGATAGCCCATCAACGCCTGTAGAGAGAGAGAAAGTGGTCTGGGGTTAGACCTTGTCTGGAGATAATCACAGAGAATATTCAAGAATCCAGGTCACTGTGTAACCACAGGCTTTGCTCTGTGGTGCATGATGGTCCACGGTGGGCTGAGAGAGACCCTAGAGTACCCAAGTGCTGTGTCAGGGTTGATGAGGAGCCCCGCTGGACCAGACCACTCTCTTGAGGTGTATACAACTGGATCTTTCACATTTCAACCTCAAAGTAAGAGAAGGCTTTCCCTTGTTTATATCTTAGTGTCAGATGTTAGCAAGCTAATATTAGACCCATGATAGAAACTAACCAGACTTTACACAAGAATATGCATACATACTAGCTCAGGCAGCAGATAAGGACAATCAGCCAGTTTTCTGCATTACCTCTTTGCTTCCGCTTCCGAGGTGAGAATTCAGTGTAATGTCAGGTGATTCCCGACATTCGAGTCAGCTCCCAACTTTCTCTGCTGTGTCTTGTGTGGCAACCTTCTTTGAGAGCTTAAAAAGGTGTCAGGTCCTGTAGCACTGTTATGTATCAAATGAAGGTGGATTTGTTCATGCTTTGAAATTCTTTGAGAATTTCATGGCATTCAGTCGTTCTTTGTACAAATGTTCATTGAGAACTTTGTGGGTGTTGGGTTCTATTTTAGATGCTAGGGCTACCCTAACTTACCTTTCTGGGCCTCAGTTTCCCCTTTGTATATTTTAGGGATATGTTAAATCAGGGCTTTTTCAGTTTCCTTTTTTGGTAGCAGAATACTTTGGACAAAAATCTCATCTGGAACTGTAATAAAAATAAAAGACCAAGTAGAGCTGAACCAGGATGGGGGGGCACCCCCAATGAATACACTTGAATACATCACCCCACACTCATACCCAGTGCTGCCACAGTCCTCTGTAATTCCTCAGAGCAGAAGTAGAAAGGACCAGACCAGCAGGGCCCTGCCCTTTGTGCTGCTGATCTGTGGTGCTGGGACTGCTCTCAGTTCATTCTCTCCACCTCCTCCTGACCGCAAAAAAATGTCTGGTCTGGATCCTGTTTCAAGTTCATACTATATGCTGGAGTTGAACACCCTTTGCTCCTTCCCTGACCAAGCCCTCACCCCTCCTCTGCTCTCTCCATCAGTCCAGTTTTTCTGGAGGTCCAAGCCGACTCCAGCCACAAGACACTCTGGGCCTAATCTGCCTCTCCTCGTTCCCAAGTCCATTCAGTTTCCTTTCCTACACGGAGGGAGGGCCCGCAGGTAGAGACTAGGAGGAAGGATGGAGCTTGAGCACCCCAGCTCTCTAGGCCTGATTGTTGGTTCCCTCTGCTGTCGTTGAGGCCTTCAGCGAGGGCAGGTTCAGAAGGGACCCGGAGGCGGGGGGAGTGGGGTAGGTGGGAGACAGGGATTATTTTTGCCTCAATTTGCTCCCTACCAGGCTGGAAGAGAAATGCAGGCACCCTGCAGCACAAGGCGAACAAGCAGGGGGAGAGTGCAGGTAGCAGGAGAAGGGGAGAAGCAGGTAGCAGGAACCAAAGCAAGCAGGCATTGGGGAGGGCCAGGTCCCATTTTCCAACATTCAGAGGGGTTGGTCAGATGGGTTTTTGGGCAGGGCCTTAAGGCTAGGGATTGGGGCTGTGAAGTATGGATGGGACCAGAGTCTGTTCTTTGGGTCCAGGTAGCTGACTGCCTTGGAGGACTGCACCTTAGACCCACACCTCCCCATCACACAAATTTCTCCAGCCAGCCAGGAAAAGCAGAGGGTAATTCAGGGTTAGGGGGGCGGGGAGGAATAGTCTGCCGTTTTCCTGATAAAAGTGAAGCCTAGGAAGGGGAAAGCCCTGGCTTTGGACAACAGAACCCAGAGCAGGAGTCATTATCAGTCCAACTGGGCCAACGGGACTCTAACTGCCACCTCTTTATTTAGCCTTGGACTTGAGGCAGCTAAACCAATGCAAATGAAATTCCACATGTTAAAAGGGTTTCTCCAGTGAGCCTCCTTACTGGGGGGCCTAGAAGTCAGGTACATGAGGACCCACCTACCCCAGGGAAGATTGGCATAGAGCCGAGGGAGCCACTGGGTGGTGCTGTCTCTCCACCCAAGTTACTTAGGCAAGTTTCAGATGCCAGGGCAAAGAAGTCACCCCCATTCATGCCTCATCCTGCCAGGGCCTTAACAAAGGCTGCTTGGGTTAGGGCAGGGAAAACCAGTTTTGACAAAATTACATATCTCACCTGGCATGTAGGTGGGGAATGGAGGGTCCAGACTGGCAGGGCCCAAGAAAGTCAGGGGGAAGGAACAGACAGTTGCATTGAGGTCCTGGGAGGCCGCCCCATTTCTGGACCACTCTTGAAACAGACATTCCGGGCACTCTAAGCCTGAAAACAAGGGAAAACAGTTCTCCCATTTCATAGGCAAACAGACTGAGGCATGGAGAATTAAGGGCCTAAAAGTTAGCTATTTTAGGAGCCTAGGAAGCACCCTCTCCCAAAACTTGGGTTTCAAAGTAAGCCCCTTTTTGGATGAAACCAAAGCCACAGCTAGAAGTGGGCTTTAGAAATGCTAATGTCATGCGTGAGTGACAGGCCGCGGACAATGGCGGAGGGCTCTGTGAATGGGGCGGCCAGGCCAGGGAGCCCGGCTCCCCACGTGGGACCCGAGAGGGGGAGGTAGCCGGAGGGGGGGGCCCGTTCCCAGCAGAGGGGATCCGAGACTGCGCTAATTGCAAGGGGCTGGAGCTGCGGGGGCAGGAAGGGGGAGGGGATTACCTGCGGGTCGGCCGCTGACAGGGGCGGGGCTCCCGGGAGGGGTCCTGCTGGAGCGGGAATGGGGGCAGGGGTGGGGGTTCTGGGAGACTGGAGCATGGGGCCAGGGGGTGCAGAACAGCGGAGCCGCATTCCCAGAGAAAAAGGGTGGGGGAGCTGGGGACTGGGAGCTGTTCTCACTAGGCTGGGGATTCCGAACAAGTCCAGAATTCAGGAAGGGAAAAGCAGGTGCCTTGGGAGAGCATGGAGGGGAAAGGAAGAAACCATTCCCTCACCTGTTCATCATAAATTGGTTAAGAAAGTGCAGACCGAGTGCTCATTAATGGCGAGTTCGCATGATTATCCAAAAGTGATTGAGAGCCAACGGTGAGCCCAGGCTTGGCGTCCTTGCTCCGTGGTGGGCAGGTTGGTTCCTCCCCCACTGAGCCCCCACCCCGCTGGCTGTGGTGAGGGAGAGGAGGTGGGCTGCACCTTGCCCCCCGGGGCTCTAGGCTGAGGAGGACCAGAGCAGAGGCCGGCCTATAGGCAAGCAGAGCCTGGGCTCTGTGTGAGGCCCCCAGAATATGCTGGCCCTCAGGGTCTGGGGCAATGCACCTCTCTCTGGGCCTTCAGTTCTGCTTTGGGAGAGGACCCCTGGAGTGATAGGGCTTCTCCAGGAGGGATTGTATGCTGAGGGATGGGGCCAGGTTCAGTTTGGCCTCCTGGTCAGCTCAGGGGGCCAGCCTCAAACTCAGGCTTCCCTGGTAGAGTCAGAGTCCAAGAGCCAGGGAAAGGATGCTAAGCAAGCTCTCAGAGTCACAATGCAAAGGGTGGTAAGCAATCACGCTAGGCAACGTGATTCTCACGCTAGTGAGAAGAAAGCATCACGGTATATAGAATATTTTATCTCTGTAGAGCTCCTCCTTGGGCAATTTTGACATTCAGCATTCATTTTGTGACCTACACCATCAAGCAAAATCATACATGGGAGATAAGAGCAGCACATATCACAAGCACTTTATGGCCTCGAGTGGTACCTTCTATCTCCTCTTCCTACAGGTACAACAAGAGCCCAAACCTCAAAAGTGACCTCAAGTCACTCACCAAGTGGACCAGCTAGGACTCTCATTCACCCGCTGGCCCCAAGAGGCTGTGCTCGTAATTACGGCATTATGTCCCACTAAATCCCTGTGGATATATTGGGCTGGCACACCTGGGATGATCTAGAGATAGGGATCCACTATCGAAAGGGGCATCAGTTAAGGGCATCGGTTCTGGAAGCACCCTTACAGATGCTTATGGTGTAGGTGGGCACGCTATAGCCCTGGCGGGGCAGGACTTCGTCTCAGATCAGCAAGGGAATGCCATTCCTCCCATAGTGAAAATTCACAACTGCTCAGTTGCTCTCACATTTCCTCATTCCCTGCACTTCCACCCCCCTACACACGCTTGCCCACAACCCTCTCCCTGGTCTCCTGTCTGCCTCAGTTCCCAGCAGATGCAGTCAAAGCAACTGCTTCTAGCTTGGGAGGGTGCTTTCCAGACTTTGGCCAGTCTGTCCTCCTCGAGAACCCCTTGGCCCAGGCCTGGAATGGTCACCATCTGGCAGGAAGGAGGAGCGAAAGGGCCAGCCTCGCACAAATGGCATGAAGGCAGGCAGTGGCCATGGAGAGGGCCCACTCGGTGAAGCAGGAGGCTTGAGATCCCTCAGGGTCTTTGCCAGCTGCTCTTGTAAAGGGAGAGAGATATATGGGTAGATACAGAGCTATATAGATAGATAGCAAAGAGAGACATGCACGCATATGTGTGTTGCCATTTAGATACAAAGATAAGGAGATGCATAGCTAAACAGACAGACATACATAAATGCACAGCTATTATAGGTGCATAGTTACATAGCTATAGACGTTACTCCATAGCTACATAGAAATTCTTAAGATAGAAGCACTGGAAACATTTCTATGTGAAAGTGTGAATTAAAGCCTTGTTAGAAAGGTTGGCTATTTAAAGTAACACAGCAGGATTCTCCCCTTTGGGCTCGAAAGATGTGTCACCGGCTGAGGACATGGGAATCACAGAGTCAGCCACTCTCTCTCGGGCTTTGAAGCTCACCAGACTCACAGCCACCGAGGCTGGACCCTCTCTCCACCACCACTGGGTAGTCAGCCAGCCTCTCTCATGCACCTACGCACATGGGGCCCTTGCTTGGCCTTGAGAAGCCCGGATCTTACGTGAAAAACCTCTGCTGGCTGTGATTTTCTCCTCAGAACTGAGCTGAAGCCACATGGGCAGAGGTGCAAAGGCAGACGCCCATCCCCCAGAGTCTTCTCCTGGGTTCCCGGGTCCTGGAACCACGGGGGTCCCACTGGAAGCTTTCTGCACAAAAGTGCAGCACAGGAGAGGTGGCCTGGGTCAGGTGCCATCTCAGGGCCCTCTGACCACAGGAGTTTTCCAAGGCCCTGACTAATGTAGCCGCACAGCTGCCCTTGGGGGTCATTCCCTTGCCTTTGAAGAAACAGGTAGGGTCACGGGCTTAGCTAGGCAAGGAATCTTCTGCAGAAATCTCTGAGCTGCTGGGAGAGACGCAGGAATAGAGCTGGGGAGCAGATCTCTGTTTCCCATCTTCTCCCTGCCTCTAGTGTCTGTTTTCTCCCCTTTTCTCTTGCCTCTGCCTCTCCTGTTCTCTTTTTCTGTCCTTTTCTGTTTCTCATTTTCTACTTAACCATCTCTCCCTTTCTCTCATTTTCCTCCTTTCTATGGCCTTCTACCAACCTCTTTCTTGTTCCCTTTCCCCCTCTAGCTATGTCTTAGGTTTACTCTTAGCTTCATTTTTTCCATCTTTAACTTCAAGGACTTGCACAGATACTCCGGGGAGGTGAACTGAGTGGAGGGCAAACATCCCTGGGGGTCTGTAGTCATTGCCACAATAAACAAACAAACACACAAACACAGAGGGGCATCTGGGTGTCTCGGGCGGTGAAGTGTCTGCCTTCGGCTCAGGTCATGATCCTGGGGTCCTGGGATCGAGTCCTGCATCAGGCTCCCTGCTCATTGGGGAGGTTGCTTCTCCCTCTCCCTCTGCTACTCTCCCTGCTTATGCTGTCTCTGTGTTTCTGACAAATAAATAAAATCTTTAAAAAAATAAACACAGAGAGTGACACAGGAAAGAATAGTCCCATTCTTTCACTAGCTCTGTACAGAATCTCTCATGGTTGTCCATCCAGCCTCTACTTGCACGCCTCTGGGAAGAGGGGTCTCACTACGCCCTAAGACAGCTACTGCCTCGAAGGAAAGCTCAACCTGACAGGAAGTCCTTCTCTGAAGTGGACTGAACACTCTGTCCCAGTGGCTTCCACACACACACGGGTCCTACCTGTGGTCCTTGGGGTCCCTTGGCCCTTTGACGGTTCTTCAGAGGCCTCCGCAAAGAAGCAAGATTCCTTTTGGCCGGCATCCTCTCAGTGTTGACTCTCATGAAAGAGTTAGTGGCCCTCCAGCCCAGAATAGTTGTGCCACATGCCAGGAGAGGGCACCCCCACAGAAACCACAGCGGGGAGAGAGTTGGTAGGCGTGTCAGGAATATCGCAGGGAGGGGCCGCTAGTCACAAGTGAAGGCCCACTGGGTCAATCTAAAAAATCCAGTCTGAGGGAAGGTGAGGGGGATGGAAATAGGAACTGGAACTTAAGGAAAGAGGGAAGACAGGAAAAAAGCTGGAGAATGGGATAGAGCCCTAGGCACACAGGCCCATCCCTGCCTGAGACATAAAGCCTTGACAAGAAATCCCAGCTGCCCACGGAACTGGGCAGAAGGGAACCAGCAGACAGGAAGGCCTGCCCTGGGGGCCCATTAAGAACGGGTTGCTCTACAGAAAGGGAGGCACAGAACATTCAGTTAGGTTCTCAGTGCTGGGACCAGGGAGCGGCAAGAGTTCCTCTCAGCTATAACACCCCAGGGAGCAAGCTGAGATCTCGAGGTCCTGCTAGCCTGGACTTCTTGGCCTGCATGAAACTAGGCAATGGCCCAGCCTAGCAGACCAGTGGCCCATCTACTTCAGCTTCTGTCATTGCCCAGCACCCCTGCAGCCCCCTATAAGATAGTCCCCTCGTGCGCTGGCCTCAGGTGCTTCCCAGTCCTTCTGAGGGACAGGAGGTCTCTTCTAGGTTTCGGGCCCCTGCGGGGAGGTTGCTGGCCTCCCCGGAACTCTTCCCAGTAGCCAACCAGGACCCTTCATGCCGTGGCTTGGGCTCTGGCATACACTTAGTGGATTTTGCTATTTTCCGTGTATTCGTGGGGACGTTCGTCCTCTGTGCCAGGCCCTAGGCTAAGCTCCCTGCACACATATCAACAATGAAAGGGTTAATACCATGTGCCCCACCAGAAGCCCTTCCCCCTCCTTCTGGCATCCCCCCTGTACCCCTCAGGCAGCAGGAGTCATATTCCCTAAGGCAGTGCTTGGCAGAAAGGGGCCTGCTCTGCCCGGGCTGACCACATGTCCCTAGCCCACTCCCCCCTCCTGGCCCCCCTTCCCAGTTCCTCACGCAAGTGTCAGGAAACAGGATCCAAGGAGAAAGCAGGCACCTGTTCTAAAGTTCGTGACAGGCCTCTTCTTCCATGCCCCAGCCCCTGGCCCCCCTCTCTCTGCTCCTAGGGCCTGATGGGAAAGAAAGGCTCCGGAAGCACAGACCACCTCCTCCTATTTGTGTCTTTATTTGGCACGCCACATTTGGTCAACCCCTTCATCAGAGGAGACACCGAAGACTGTAGCAGTTAACAGCACAGGTTCCGAGACCAGGTGGCCTCAGAACCATTTTGTACCCTTGGGCCAATTCCGTCACCTTGTTGAGCCTCAGTTTATCCATCTGTATGGTGATGGGCACCCTCATAGTACCCACGTCATAGGGCTGTTTTGAGGATCGGGTTAATATATGTAAAGTACTTAGAATAAGGCCTGAGCCATGGTAAACAAACAAATAGTTAAATAAATTCAGCCCCAGTCTCCTAGCCAGCTCCCAGCCTTGGGGTTTCCCCACTTCATCTATCTTGTTGTTCTCCTAGTACAGTGAAAACTGTGCCCGCGGCTACTGCCCCCTCTGTTGCTGTCCCTGGGTCCCCTGAGGCTGGGCCCTCCTCTGGGGATGCCAGAGGGTCAGAGGAGCTGGTCCTGGCCAGGCCAGACCCTGCCTGGGAACAGGCCTTCCTCCACCTGCAGCTCAGCGGGGGACCTCCCCCAGGAGGCCTCTTGCCTCCTCCTCCCCAGAGTGGGGCAGCTGCTCTGCCTCTTTAAGGCCTTAACTAGGTCATTGCCCAGCTGAACATCCCCCTCACATTCCCCTCACACTAAACAATCTGATCTGATCACTGGTGATGAGGTCAATTTCACATGGCTTTGTTCCTGCAGTGAGCTTGTCATGACCAATCATTTCCAAGCGAGGAGCCCATAATCCTGCACTGGCTCCCTCGCCTCCAGAGGCCACGGCCCCTTCCTTGCTCGCCAATGTGAGGTCCCTAAGGGCCGGCTCAGCACGAGTTTCCTCATGGCCTCTGTGTGCCCTCCTGCTCTTCCTGGTGGCAGTGGGAGGGGGCCTGCATTGGGGTCAACCACAGGGCTGCTAGGAGTGTGTAGGGTGGGTGTATTGGTAACCTGGGGAGGGATCCGTCCCCGGGGAAGGAGGTGGGTGGCCAGAGCGAGGTGGGTGGCCAGAGCAAGGCTGGTGGCAGCCATGCATTTCTGGTCCCTGGGCTCACCCAGCTTGAGGAATGAGCCCCTCTTTGGCGGCGACCCACAATGGGACCTCGTGTCCTGGGGACGGGGAACATGGCCCAGTGGGGCTTGTGAGAGGTTCGAATGTAGATATCCTTGAGTCTCCTTTCGTGCCCTTGGCCAAGTCTCAGTTTGACTCCTGAGTCTCGGTTTCTTCAGGCACAGGGTAAGAATGGTATGCTAGAGCAAACCAGAGCATCCCGTGGTCCTGTCGAGGTGGATCATTCCTGAACCTTTGTGGGAGGAGACTTGGAGACTTGGGGTGTGGAGGGGGAGATGGAGGTGGGTGGCCTACTGCCTGTCTCCACAGAGGGGCTCACAGGGCCTCCCCCTTCCCCAGCCCCAGAGTGGATGTCAGTGATGTTTGTTTTTGGTAAGATAAAAAGCATCATGCCAGAGGACCTGAGCTTTGCGCCTTTCTTCTGTATCCCTTGTGCATGATAGGACTCATCCCATCTGCCTGGGCCCCGGAGGAATGGACTGTAAAGAGCAAGAGAGAGAACCCAACTGGGCCTTACCTAGGGGTGTGGGCCTCTGAGTGGGGGGTGGGGGGCCTGGGGTTGAAAAGGAAGCCTGCGGGGTATCTTGGCCCCAGGTAGACCCAGCAGCTAAGAGAGAAGAAGGGAGGGGCACCTGGGTAGCTCAGTTGTTAAGCATCTCCCTTCGGTTCAGGTCATTATCCCAGGGTCCTGGGATCGAGCCCTGTGTCGGTCTCCCTGATTGGTGAGTCTGCTTCTCCCTCTGCCTGCTGCTCCCCCTGCTCATGTTCTGTCTGTCTGTCTGTCTCTCTCTCTCTCCGTCAAATAAATAAATAAATAAAATCTTTAAAAAAAAGAGGGAAGAAGGGAGCATGCCAGGCTCTGGGCAGGGAACATTGGAGTCCTCATCTCATGTCTCATTTAGTCTTCCTGTCACCACAGAGACAATGGACTGTTCTGTATTTTACAGATGAACACATCAAGGCTGCTTCCCCCAGAAGCAGCTGGTCTCAGGAGTGAGGGAGGAGAATGAGGAGGACAGAGCAGGGCTCAAGGTCAGGTTTAGAGCACAGCAGTAGCAGGAGACTTCTCTTCAGAGAACCTGTCTCTGAGAAACTGGGATCCAAAGGGCTGACCTAGCTCGGGCCCGGGTTAGGGTGTCAGGGACAACCCCTGCATTTTGGAATCACACGGATCTGGCTCTTACTGCTAGTCTCTTGCTTCCTTGCTGTGTGAATTTGGCCAAGCCACTTGCCTCTCTGAGCCTCAGTTTTGTCCTTAGTCCAATGGAAGGAAACCAGCTTGACCTCACAGGATGGGCAGTGAGATGGTGGCTTCATGGATTAATAAATGCCGAGTAACCGTTCTTTCTTATTCTGGTTCCTCAGCAAGTCCAGCCATCTCCATCTCCAAAGAAATCCCAGATCTGACCACTTCTCCACACCTCCTCTGCCACCACTTCCTCTAGACCACTATCACCTCTTGTCTGGGTCACTGTAGGAGCCTCCTCACGGTCTCCCTGCTTCTATTTTTGTTCCCTGCCAACTGTTATTCCCACAAAAGCTGAGTGATCTGTTACAGTCCTAAGTCCATCATGTCACTTCCCTACTTAAAACCCTCCCAGGGCTTCTCGTGTCACTCAGAGTAAAATGTGAAGTCTTTACCACACCCTACGAGGCTCTCTAGAGTCCAGCCCCTGCTGATTCCTCTGACTTGGTCTGGGATCATTTTCCTTTTATTCACTTTGTTCCAATTACCCTCATTCCTTCTGTGCCACGACCCTACAAGCTGGCTTCTGCCTCAGGGCCTTTGCACTTGTGATTTCCTGTCTGGAACACTCTTCTCCCAGTTCTTCTCATGGCTGATTCCTTCATGCCCTACAGGTCTCGGCTCGGGTGGCAAGTCTCTAGAGGTGGCTTCCTCTGTAAAGATTTCTTGGTAGTAAGTTCTTGTCATCTTGGCAATCTTCCTAACGTCTAACCTATGGCCGGCTAGGTTGCAGTCCTTTCACCTTGCTCCTTTGTGCTCTGTTCTTCTCTGAAGATGTCTCTTTACAAACTCATGATTTGATTCTCAGGCCATCAGCACTTATTATTATTTGTATTCTGCTGGATAAGTCCCCACAACAGACGGTGAATTCCTTGCGGGGGTGGGGGGAGTGGCACTGGTGGGAGGACATGGTAGTTTCGTTGGGTGCCTAAGGAATGCCAAGTACTTGTACATAGGGGCTCTCACCTATATCATTTATTTCTTGCAACAGTTCCATGAGACAAGGATTCCTATCTCTGCTGTACAGACGGAGGAAGAAATAGGCTCAGAGAGGGCAAATGAGTCAGCCAAGATCACACAACTGGTTGTGTGGTGGTTTTCAGCTTCCACATGTTTTCTATGCCTCACAGTAGAACAAACCCCTTGCCATCTATGCAGCAGAAGTATTCCCAGGGACCCTCTGATAACCCTCTTGAGGTCCTTGCTCAGTATGCTAAGAGTGGCCCAATGGCTGTTCCTTTTCCAGGAGTCCTTTGATTACATCTCACTCCACGCTCACTGCTACTTCTGTTTCCTCCACTGAGAGGAGCCCCCCTTCCCTTGTCAGTCTCTGCTTGGTCTTTGGGGAGGAGATGCCACCGCCCTCACCATCTTCTGGACGGGCCACCATTTCTCTACTCTTCAATTCCACTGCACTGGGAGAGATGCTTCCAGAGTATCCCCTCTGGGAGAGGCTCCAGGCTTGCCACAGTGGACAGGAGAAATCCCAGACTCACAGCTCACTCCAGTCCCAGGAGGGGATGACACACAGTCCTTGGGAGTGTAGGACTTGGTGAGGGTTTCCCTCAGAGAGTGGGAAATACTTGGGAAAGGAACTCAAAGGATGGCTGGGCAGCTCTTCCATGGGGAAGGAGCACATGATGAGGGAATGGTATGGGTAAAAGGGCCGGAGGTGAGAACTGCAGGGCGAGAGGCCAGGTGTAGAAGGAGCTTCAGGGTGTGGGAAGGAAACAAACAGAGCAGGGAGAGCCGGGCCAATTGGGGCCAGGCTTCCTCTCTGTTCCCCAGCCACATCAGGCTCTGTTAGCCATGCATTCCATTCCGTTCCCTTCCCCTGGGCAAAGTGGGCAGGCAGGCCTGCTGGGCCCATGTATGCCAGGTCATGATAGCCAGAGTAGTGAGGGCTGGGCTCCAGGGACTTTGGGCTCTAAGGCTTTGGGGGCGGGGGTTGATACTGGACATTTTTACAGGCAAAAGATTCTGCTGTGGTGGAACGGGCCAGCACTAGGGATCACTGGGTCTTGGCACTTGTGCCAGGAAGTATGGAGAGGCATGAACCTTGAGAGTGGATAGCTTTCACCCTTGGCAAAAGATAATTACCACTGTTCAGACCCATTAACAGCCTAATAAATTAGAAAGCAAGCATTAACACTTAGGGAGAGGCTAGTGGTATGGGAGAGAGTTGGGAGTAAGGGAGGGTGGGCCAGAGGAACCGGGAGCCAAACTCCTCACCCATCCTGGGCCAGAGAGGGGAAAGGGACTCTGAGATTCGAAATGCCTTGAGTGCCCACTGTAGGCCAGGCTGAGAGCTTTCAGACCATTTCTCAAGCAATTAGCAGGCCAGCCTCTGGGCCAAGTGTTCTTGTCCCCATTGTATAGAAGGGGAAAGCAAAGGGCAGAGAGAGTGAGAGACCTGTCTGGGATCACACAGCTGGGTGGGAAGAAGAGGCCCCTGAGGCCCCCTGGCCACACATGGCGGCCGGAGGGAGCTGGTGGGTTGTAGAGTAGGGAGGGAGGGCTGGCTTGCCCTCCTGAAACATTTCAATTAGGTCCTTGTAGAGTATAAATGTCTGACTATAAAGAAAGACTTGCTCACACATGTTTTTGGCGGCCTCGGTGCAAGAAGATAGCAGGGAGCTCAGAAGATCTAATTGCTTATGTAATCTCTGTCGAATTTGGTCTATTGGGAAATATCTCTTCACAGTGTTTATCACATCCTGAGTTATAAATAGCTAAGCAGGCCCGTCCTCTGCACCTTCCTCTGAGCAGGGCTCGAATGGGTCAGGAGACAGGGATTGTGGAGGAAAACCGGGCCCTCTGGGGAAGCTGGGGCACTTGCTCACCCCCCACCCCCCAGGGCTCCTGGAGGCAAGAGCGGGGAGGGCAGAGGTGTTCATTAAGCACAGAATCTGAGCAGCCTATTATCTTGTGAAACCTGCACCACACCCTCACAGGAGGGTCTAAGCATTCTCACCCTGCTCCAGGTATCCCTCTGTGTAAAAAGCAGCACCCCCATCCTGGGCCATGAAATGTCTGGTAGAGAAGAGGAATTGAAGCATGACGGGAAGCTGGAAAACGAGGGGAAAAAAGTGTCCTTGGAAACAATGCCATTAACAGCCTTCCCACTTTAGTGACTGGGACACTGAGGTTCAAGGAGGCGGCAGGCACTGATACGCTGCCGTGGGGCTGGGCCCAGAACCAGGTCTGTCTAACCCCACCTCTAGGCTTTTTCCAGCCTGGGAAAGGGCCCTCTGCCTAGGGATGTAGGGCGCTGCTCTTCTTTCCCTGGGAGGAAGATGAAGTAGCAGCTTGATGGGATGTGGCTAGTTCTCACATGTGTGCATGTGCGCGCGCGCACACACACACACACACACACAGACATGCTGATCCCCTTCCCGTCTGCGTTGGCAGCGTCCTCAGGTCATACCAGGTCCAAGAAGCCCCATATCCAAAGTCCTGAGAGCCCTGTCTCCCTGCTCTGCCCGTCGCCTCCTACCACCTCTCTTGAGGCCCAGGTTCCAGGCCTACCTCATCCAAGAAGCCTTGCCTGAGATTTGCAGCCACCACCTTCCCAGCCCTTCCTGGGCTCACCTTGGACCCCTCACCGACCTGCTGGTCTCCTTCATTGCCTGTATTCATTTCCCATGGTGGCTGTAACCAATTCTCTGCAAACACTGCAGCTCCACGCAACACAAATGTATCCTCACACAGATCTGGAGGCCAGAAGTCCAAACTGGGTATCGCTGGGCCAAAATCAAGGTATGGGCAGGGCCATGTTCCCTCTGGAGGCTCTGGGGTGGGGGGGCGTTTCTGATCTCTTCTAGCTTCTGACAGCTACTGCCATTCCTTGGCCAATCTCTGCCCTTGGGATCTCCTGGCCTTTTCCTCTTCTCTGTGGGTCAAACCCCCTCCTCCTTCTCCTTCTTATAAGGGTGCCTCCCTTAGGTAAGGGGATTGCATTTAGGGCCCACCCAGATGATCTAGGATAATCTTCTCATTTCAAAATCCTTACCTTAATGATATCTGCAAAGACCCCTTCTCCAAATAATATGACACTTAACCAGTATGAGAGATTAGGACCTGATATCTTTGAGACCTTGTTCAGCTAGGTCCATTACCTTAGGAGGCCACTGATTTTCGCCTTATGAAACTAGAAGCTCCCAGAGGGCAGAGGCTGTGCGCAATGTCTCCACATGCTCTCTGCACACTTTTATCTCTTTCTGAGCATCCAATAGGCCTCCAGAAAGGTCAGCTGGCTGCTGGCTAGCTAGGCTGAGGGACTGGTATCTTGCCCCTTCTGCCCTTGCAGCCCCCTGGACATATTTGGCGCATCTCCTCAGGCCCCCAGGGCCACCGGGCAGCACGGCATTGGGCAGCTAACTTCTCATCTTTTGGCATCTAACAAGGTCTTTTGGGATGAGTTTGTGAAGATAAGCGCCTGGTGGTGCATGTGCAGACATAGCTGCTCGCTGATCAAAAAATTCTTAACAGACAAGAAGGAGGGGCTGAAGCTGACAAAATAAGTATGACCGGGGAAAACGGCCGGTTTCTTTCTTGGATTCCAAAACCCAGTCTCCAGACACAGGCTAGCTAGAGGGAAGTTGGTGAGAGGGCAGGAAGCAGTGTGAAGAGATCTGCTTCCAAAGTCAAGGAAGCTTTGACTGCATCCACAGAGAGCATGGAAGTTTCTAGAAAAAGGAAGTGATAGACTTCCTTGGGATATGGTGTCAGCTTTGGGCCCCACATATTAAGGGTGCCACAGACACACTGGAGTATGGCCAGGGAGGCAAAAGCAGACTGGAGAAGAGCCGTGGTCCCATGAGGAACAGTTGAAGGAGCTGTTTGGCTTGGAGAAGCCTCAGAAGTTGTAGTGATGGTGATGCTTTAGACCTCTCAGGGGCTATTTTCAAGGGAAGGAGAAGGAACAGTCTAGGCAGCCCCAGGAGGTAGCACTCTGACCCATGGGCAGAAGCCACAAGGAAATGAGTTCAGCCTGATTCGGGAAATAACTTTCTTAGGGTTAGGGCTACCCCGAGATGATCTCTCTCTCTTGAGCTCCGCACCACTGAAAGTAGGAAAGCAGAGGCTAGCCAAGCATTTGGATGAAATATGGTAGAAGGATGGTGGACATCATATGGGGAGTTGAGCAGACCAGACCAGCCCCTGGAGGCCTGAGGGGGCCTTCAGCCTGTAGAAACTTTCCCGTCTTCTCCACGCCTCCTCCACCTGCAAATTTACTCTCTCGCTCTTCGGAAGACTTTGTGCACTGACCATGGAGGATTAGAGCAAATGATTTAGGCTTTGTCTCTCCCGTGAGACTGAGGGCCTTTGAAGCAGAGAATGGACTTCTTCAACCACGGTCTGCTCCTCCCCTCATCCCAGACCTCGGCTGGTGCCAAGGAGTAGGGGGCAGGGAGAGGGGTCGATTGTCAGCCTAAAGCCTTTGGAAACTGGGAAGATTCACATAGATTCAAAAACAGTTGAAGTATATCCTGGATGGAGGTGGGGAGAGTACAAGTGATGCCTAAATATTCTCTCAGTCCTCAGAAGGCTCTCATGATGCCAACCCAGACACCTGGCTTTTTCTTTCTTCTGTGTGCCCTTTGGAGAGTTCTCCCAATTCAGGTCTCCTGTTCCCAAGGGGCTCTTCCTCCCTGCTGGGCCCTCTGGCTCCCTCTGAGCCACTTCCAGATGGGCCCCATCCTCCCTCAAACCCCCAGTGGGGCCTGCCAGCTGGACCTTCTCAGGAAGTGAGGCCCCAGGAAAGTTCAGAGCCCACCCAGCAGGCTAGAAGAAGACCAGCTGCCTGTGGGGTGAGGGGATATAGGGTGAGGGTCTTCGATAGGCTATCTGCATTGGAAATAGATGAACTGAGAATACAGAGGGAGGTGGGAGTGGATTTGTTGAACACCCAAAGAAAATTTGATGGGCCCAAAGATTCCAGGCCCCAAGTGGTTGTCATCTTCTGCAGCTCTTTTGGCTCTATGCCCACTTAGTGTTACATGCGTGTGGTGGTCAGCACCCTGCACTGAGAGCCCTAAAGCCCAGGGGGTCTGTTTTGGGTTCTGCTGCTGATTCTCTGTATCTCTTTGGACGAGTCCTGCCCTCCTCCCACCCCTGGCCTGGGCATCCCTTCAAAAGTATTAGCCGGTTTATGGAGTGAGTGTCACTGGATTAGAGTCCAGATCCCGGCATCACCATTTGTCCTTCTATGGATACATTTTTGGTCTGCTTACTCATTCACTGATTGTCCCCTGGACTGGAAGCTCCCTGGAGACAGGGATCTCTCCCTCACTCATCACTGTACCTCTTGCATCCACCTCAGTGCCCTGCGCAGACAGAGAAGGCATTCCATCAAGATCTGCTAAATGAATAAACGGACAGCAAAAGCTACAGAGAGCCACTCTAGAAAACACATCCACACAGTCTTGCCTGCAGTTCTTGCAGATTCTCAGACCTCAGGAACCCATCTTTCAGACACTCTACCGGTCTACGGTCCCAGGTCGGAGACCCAGGGAAAACCCAAGAAGGTAGTACATGTTCCTTGTATTATACACTGCGGGATGGGGGGTGGGGGAGATTTCTGTGGGCTTAGCTGGGGACAAGAATGGGGGTAATCAGGGAACCAGAAGGTGTGAGGCTGTCTCCTGGCATGGCTGGAACAGAGTAGCCATCAGAAACACCAGGTTCTCTTTGCCTCAGCTCACCTTATGATAAGAACCCATGGGAATATGTCATCTCTTTGATGGTTTGATGCTTTAGTCTAAGCACATCGATGGACCCCCTCTGGCTTAGACATCAGATCCCTGAGTTTTGGGCCAGTGGCAGTCAGTGGCCCTGGGTCCTGTGACCTTGATGGAGTTGTGGGCTGACAGGGGTGAGGAATAGCTCCTGGGGCATGGGGCCGTCCCTCGGGCAGCTAGGCCAGGGAAGTCAGTGGGCCTTCCTCCATTTCTCACCTGCCCTCACAGCCACTCTCACGGCTCTCTCGGTCCTTGCCATTTTCAACTGGGCTTCTAGTCCCTGCCCTGCCTACTTATCGGGCCTCTGGCAGCCAGGCCAAGGCTTTGGGCCCTCTCAAGGGCCATGTGCTGGCAGTGGTTTTCGCTGTTCTTTTGAGAGCTGTGCCACAGGCCTCTTTCAGTAGGACATACATCCTCTAGGGCTGCCAGGCCACAGGGAGGCTATTTCCCAGAAGGAAAAACAACAACAACAATAACAAGGCACTTGAAGGTAGACTGGCCTGAGTTCAAAATCCCATTTCTGCCACTTCTAAACCATATAACCTTTGGAAAGTCACTTGATTTCTCAGAGCCTCAGCTTTCTCATCTGTAAAATGGAGATGATGATACATATCCTCCAGGGATATGGCAAGGGTTTGGTGAGGTCCTGTATATGGCACACTTAGCACAGGGTGGGACACTGGCTTTTCAAGAGGTGATAGCCCTTCCTGGTACGTAACACTGGCCTGGGCTCCTCAAAGCCATGGTTCCTGCCCCGGCAATGTTAGCCCTACCTGAGAGCTCATTAGAAATGCATAGTTTCAGGACTGCCTGGGTGGCTCAGTTGGTTAAGCATCCACCTTCAGCTCAGGTCGTGATTTTGGGGTCCTGAGTTCGAGCTCCACATCGAGCTCCTTGCTCAGGGGGGAGCTTACTTCTCCCTCTGCCTGTCTCTCTACTTGTGTTCTCTCTCTCCCTGACAAATAAATAAAATCTTGAAAAAAAGAGAGAAAGAAATCACCTCACCTCAGACCTGTTGGGTTAGAATCCTCATTTTATTTATTTTTTATTTTTTGTCATGTTCAGTAAACCACTGTATAGCACACCATTAGTTTTTGATGTAGTGTCTGATGATTCATTAGTTGCCTATAAACCCCAGGGCTCATTGCAGCATGTGCCCTCTTCAATACCCTTCACCCTGTTACCCCCTCCCCCAACCCCAGAATCTGCATTTTAATAAGAGTATCTGCCAGAGAAAGTTTGGGCTGAGGCGCTCCGCCTTCAGATGACATGTAAGGAGCATCCACTCCTAGCAGCCCACATGGGAAATAGTGTTGTACGTCCTCAAGTCAAAATGGTGACAGTTGTGGTTGCAGTTCACTTCCTGGGTGTGCGTTGACTCCACACACTGGACACTACTGAGCACCAGACTCTATTTGGGGTGCCTCACAGAGACTGCGTGAAGTCAGTACTACAAGAATCCCCACCTTACCAGCAAGCATGCAAGGCCCACGAAGGTCAAGTCGTCGGCCCGAGTTACTGTTAGTGAGTGATGGAACTGCAAAGCAAACCCACGCCTCTTGCCTTGGGAGCTCATGTGGCCCATGCTGGGCCAACGAGGGCAAACACCGTGCTTTGGGGGTGCAGAGAACGGGGGCTGGCAGTCCTGTCGATGGCCAGCTGGGAGGATCTCCTGGCCCACACAGCTTTCCAGCTGGCTGTGTGTTGTCCAGTTATGGCTTCCTTTGCAAATCTCCAGGCTCTTCAGAGTGATTAAGGGACTTGTAGAGGACCCAGTGAGACTAGGGTTCTACTGAGAAGAACTTTCGAGAGTGGGGCCGGTGGTGGTAATCAGGAGATCTGGGTTTGAGCTCTGTCTTAGGTTTCGCTCTGCATGTAGCCTTGGGCAATTGAGCACCAAGTTTCTCTAGGTCTTCAGGGGTGAGGGGTGAATGTTGTGAATGGGGTTTTAAGCCCTAATGGAGGACCCAGGGGCCTGTTGTCACTTTTCTGGGGGCAGGGTCCACATCTGCCTTACCTATACTGCTGTATCCCCAGCAACTAGCCCCATCATCTGGTCTAGAGCTCCTGTTCCACAATGATTATTGAATGAATGTTAAGTGAACAAGGACAAGAGGCCCATGATGAAGAGATCCTGGCCCCCTCTTATGCCCAGAAGATGTCTGTCCTCAACAGAATCCCCTCAACCTCCTTCTCCCTCCAGGGCTCTGCTCTCAACCCCGAGCTGGAGTTGCTTCTGCTTCTCTCCATCAGGGAAGTGGACCTGTGCAGGTGCCGGCCATCAATGCTTGGTGAGACACCTGGAGCTGACAAGGCCATCAGAGTGAAGCCCATTGTACAGATATGAGAAAGGGGCCGGAAATGAGAAGGGACTGGCACAATGACATGTAGGAATATGTGACAGAATTGGGACTGAGAGCTCCATATTCTAGTGACTTGTATCCCTGCATAGGGCTCCCCACTTCTCCCTCTGCCTGCTGGTTGGCGGGGCGGTGGGGGGGAGGGCTCCCAAGGGTCAAGTAAAGAGGAAAGGTTGGCATGTGGAAAGATGGGTCTTCAAGGCCTAGGGGGGCAAATTGGGGGTGGGGGAGAGTCAGAGGTGGCAGCACAAAGGACAAGGCCATCCACGGCCACAAGCTGGTGGGGACTTGAGGGGCAGAGCAGGGAAGTGGGCAGACAGGAAACAGCAGCTGGAATATTGAGGACACGTATTTCCCATTAGGTGCACCTTCCCATTAGGTGCCACCCACTCTCCTCTGGGAGGTACAGGGAGAAGAAGGAGGATATGAGGTCTAGGTGAGCCCTCCTACGTGGGGACATGTTGGCAGGGCTCCCCAGCTAGGCCCTTCTGGAGCTCATGGCCTCAGGCCCAAGGCCCTCCTCTAGGCCAGAGTCCCAACCTGCTTACCCAGCTATTCTGCCTCCTTGAGGCCTCCTCCCAGGCCTGAACACGCACAAGATGCCTTCAACCTACTGGCTTTGGTCAAAGACACCCAGGTTTGAATCTCTCTTCCAGTACTGGCCAGGTGATAAGACCTCGGTTACTCTTTCTGATCTTTCGTTCCTGCAACTGGAAGGTGGCAAAAATGATTGCTGGCCTGCCTCTCTCCTAAGAAAAGTGTAGGAAGGGGGCAGAGACCACATGCAGAATCTCCTGGGGCCCTGCCTTTCCATGGGCAGTGGCATGGCTCATGGACTCCCTGCTTCTCTCTTCCTTTCTACACACCCTGGCCCTGCCCGGTGGGAAGACACCTGAAAAGTCAAGCCCTGGAACCATGCTGTATCTCCATCTAGGTCCTGGTTACATAGGTTGATACTTAGGTAAAAATGTAAGGAGCTCTAACACTTAGGATCAATAGGAATAGTATTTTTAGAAACCCAGGAGGCCAACAGATTCTCCCAGATCTTTGCATGGCTGGCTCCTTGTCGTTCAGATGACCCCCTAAATGTCACCTCTTCAGAGAAGCCTTCCCTGACCCCCACCCTCTCCACATTGCTAGATGTAATATGATCTAGTAACAGCCCCCCCACCCCATACCCTGATTACTTCCTTTTCTTCTATTAATTCACTGTCTTCTATTTTGGGGCTTCTATCGGTAGTGTGCTGGAGCTATCTCTCACTGGCACCTGCCATCTCAGTGTTCAGTGACTTCAGGTTGGTGGCTTGGAATCTGCCATGATGGATGGAGTTATACCAAGGAAATCAGCAGGTGCTGCAGTTTAGAGCTCCCTTCCTCCACAGCTTGTTGTTAAACATTGACCAGCACACCCTGTGCATCTCGCTATCTGAGATTCACTTTTGCCTTTGTTTGTTTGCTTATTTGTTTTCTGCATCCCCCACATGTAACGTCCACAAGGGCAGAGTCTGTGACATCATTTTGTACCACTGCTGCCCCCAGTGCCTAGAACAGTGATTGGCATATATTAGGTGCTCAATAAATGCTGGTTGGATGAAGAAAGGTCTGATGGAGATGCTGTGGAAGTACCAAAGAGGGAACAGTTAACTTTATATCAGAATAAGGAACGTTTGGGTTGGGGCTGCAGGGATAAGAAAAAGTTGGCCAGGTTGACAGGAGAGAAAGGACTTCCCCAGCAGAGGGAACAAACCAGAAGCGTGAAAGAGCACGGGACTGTCTGGAGAAACCCGGGAGCCAGAGCAGCCATATTGCAGGGTGGGTGGGGTGGGAATCGTGTGGAAAGGTAGGCTGTGGCCACATTGTGAAGGACCTTAGCTCCTTGAACATAGGGCTGGGTCTTCCCCTGTGGGTGGTTAGGGAACCACTGATGTGTTTTAATTAAAGAGAGAATCTGAGCACGTCTACTGGCAAAATATCTCTGAGAGCAGTGCAGAGGGTGGCTTGAAGGGGCCTGCCAGAAGTCCTGCTGTCTCTGCAGGGCTGCCCAGGACAGAGGCTAGTCTTTGGAACCCACAGATCTTCTTATTTTCCCTGCCAGTTTCCTTCCCTCAGTGAAGATGGAACACAGCTGGCCCTTTCCTCAGAGCTCAGCAACTGGTCGGGTCCTAGGCCTTAGTCTCTGCTGGCCACACGTCTCCTCAGTCTAGCCTAGCTCAGAGGGGGCAGCCTCTGGGGCCCTGCTAAGATTCTAAGAGGAAGGGTGCACAGTGTGGGCATGGGAATGGTCTGTGCCTTCCTAGTGTTCTGACAGTCACCCCACGCCCTGTTCTGGGCCTCACATCCTGCTAGAGAAGGAGGGTTAAGGGGCCTTTGTTGTCTGGGGTATTGCTATGTAGGCCTGCCTGAGATTGGGCTGCGGTCTGGTATGGGGCTCGTGTTTGGCAGCCAAGGCAGGCCACCCCAGCCTGGGCTCCCGCTCCAGGCAGGGAGAGCACAATTAGACCCTCTGGCCTTCCAATTTAGAGGACAAGAATAAACCCAGCAACATTCCTGCTGGGGCCCCAGGGCTCCAGCCTCCAGGCAGAAGCTAGGTTCTGTCCTTACCCTGTAAGTTATAGAGACTGGGGAGCTGGGGAGCCAGAGATGGGTAAGGGCTCAGCCACAGGGCAGACTGGTGCCACAAGAGGTTAGGGCATTTGCCCGTGTCCACTTCAGTTCGGTCTGATTCCATTCACCACACGCATGATGTCGGGCACTGGGCTAGCTCAGCCCCGAATGACCACAGGGAGTACTACTAGGACTCACCCATCTGAGAGATGCCTTAAAGGCCATCTGGACCACACTTCTCATGTTTCAGATGAAAAATGAGGCCCAGAGAGGAAAAGGGCCTGACCCAAGGTCACACAGCAAGGCGCGGAGCACAGCCAAGAGTAGAATCTAGGGCTCTAGTTCAGAAATCACGCCACCCCAGGCAGACACAGAAGAACATGCTGTTGGAACTTCAGATGGTAGGTCAAGGGGTGCCCTGGAGGATCCCTAGAATTCAGTTTGCCTGCAGAAGCTGGGGGAGGCTTTGCAAAGGTGGGACACGGAATCTGGGTTGAGGCAGAGGGCTATTCAGGTGTAGAGAATAGACCTCACAAGAGCATCTCCTCACGAGAACCAAGGTCCTTATGTGGCCCAAGAGAGGCATGGGTTCATGGGTTTCCCTCCCTAGCATCAGTTCCAGTAAGGACCTCCTCCTAGGAACACTTGCTTCCTCTCTTTCTTAGGAGGAAGGAAGCTGAAATGAGGATGACGATCATCAAAATAATAGCTAACATTTATTGAGTGCTTATTGTGTGCGAGGCTCTGTGCCAAGTGTTCACACCTGTTGTCTCATTTGGTCCTGTTAACAATCCTATGAAGTGGGACCTATTATCATCCCCCTTTCAGAGCTGAGACAATGGAAGGACATAGAGGTTAAGAGACTTGACTGGGGTAACACAGCCAGTGTTGGAGCAGGGATCTGAACACAGGTGGTCTGGTTCCAGGGTGTGCGTGTCTAATCACCACACTATAATAGCGTCAATGAAAATTATAATGATGAGTTCATCGCTATGGGCCAGACACTGCTGAAAGCCTTTTGCAGGAAGTAGCTTGTGTAATTCTCACAACAACTTTATGTGGTGGGTATAATTATTATTATCCCCACCTTACAGAGAAGAAGACTGAGGCAGAGAGAGGTGAAGAACTAGTACAGCTTCTGCAAGGCCTTGTCAAATAGACAAGGGAGAGAGGGTTTCCCAGGCCGAGGAAACAAAATGGAGGCATGAAGGAGAATGGGCACCCCTGGGGAAGCCTGGCTGCCAGAGTAAATTATATGGGGTGAGGGTGGAGAGAGACATGGGGTGGGCTTGGAGGTTGCCCCAGGCCCTCCAGTAGAGGGGACTCTGCAGTGGCCTGGGTGAGAGGGAGTGAGGCGCTTCTAGTTGATCGGTGTGGTAAGCCAGAACCGTCCTAAGACCCCCTCCCTGCCTCCATGGGCCAGGCTAGTGAGGGGAGTGAGGGGAGCCAAATGTGCAGGGCTTGCCCACCTCCTCCATGGGCAGGCAGAGCCAAGGGATATCTCTGTAAGGTCTCTCTCTCTCCTCTTTACCAGAAGTTCACCATCCTAGGGAGCCCAGTAATTCTCGGAAACCCAGAGAATGGCTGGGTCACAAGAGAGGCCCTTTTGGTGTGACTGTCCCATCCCATGCTCTCGTGGCAATATTGTCAACACTGAGGCTCAGAGTGGTGGAGAGGCTCACCCAGTATCCTTCAGCTTAGAAATAGTGGGGCTGTGGGTCAATCAATTCCCAGTCCCCAGACTTGGAGTCTCCTCCCCCACTTAGAGTCTACTCTTTTTGAGTAGGCCCTTAGGGTCAGAAGACAGCTGAGCCTGAGTGATAGTAGAGTTCTCACCTGAAGCCATGGAGGCTAGAGGGAAGTGCCACAATATTTCTCAAATTCCAGAAGAGAAGACCAGTCAACCCAGAACTCAACATCCAGTGAAAATGTCCTTTGGGAATGAAGCAGAAGTAAATACACTCTCAGATGAAGGAAAACTAAGAGAATTTGCAGCCAGCAGATCTGTTCTAGAAGAAATGCTAAAGAAAGCTCTTCAGATGAGAGAGCAATGAAAGAAACCTGGGAAAGGGATAGATTGGCTCTTCTGTGTCATGTTGGCCCTCATCACCTTCCCCCATCTTCAGCTCTGTTCTCTTATGGTCCCTCCCAGCCTAGATGCCCACGCCCTGTGCCCCCTGGTCGGGGCAGTGATTCAGGAACCCTGGGCCTGGGCTCATAGGCAAGGCAGAAGGCTAAGGGGACTGATATTCTGGGATGTGGAATGGTACCTAATGCCCACTGACCCGCTAGACCACCTCAGGCAGGTTTCTTATCCTCTCTCAGCCTCCATCTGGCTGACAGGGAAAATTACCCTTTTGCGTGACTGACACAAGCAGAGGGGTGGGAAACCGGTTAGTGGTGTGTAGAAAGGCTGTCCAGATGCGAGGGATGGTTATTATCATTCCTCTGCTGGCCTCCCTCCTTTCCTGTCAGGCAGGCATCTGCAGTGGGGGCTGGGGGCAGGCCACTTAGCAACTCGGCTTCCTTTTTCTTCCTCCCTGGGGCCTTTGCAGTTCTGAATTCCAAAGCTTTGATGGAAGGGGTAGGAGATGTCTCTTCCGTTAGCATCCTGGGCTGCTTTGCCTAGGCCTACCTCTTTCCACGGATTTTTATCAGAAGGGAAAGAAGTAGGCCAGAAGGGGTGGCTCTTCCACCAGGAAGATCCTGGCATGCTCTGGGCTCAGGCAGACGGTCGAGGCTTCTCCAGCCAGACGCCCGGCCCTGCATGCAAAACTCGAGGTAGTAACAGCTGCTGTGACGAGTCACCAGGTGAGAAGGACAAGAAGGCACTAAGGCCTGGACACAGAGCAAAGGCTGTCGGAGAAGTTTGGAGATCTGACTTCTGAACCCACTGAGTCCCATGCCAATGCTGGGCATTCTCCTTTCCCTTGTCAAGCCTTGATTTCCCACCTGCACTCTGCATGTGTGTGTATGAGGGCTGGACTGCTAATCTCAGAAGTCTCAGGCTCTGACACATAGTGGTTCTAAGTGAGCCAGCTAATGCCTGGGGAAGGAGGCCCTGGGGTGGGAGGGGGTCCCAAAAGCTCTCTGGAGGAGGCAGTACCGTGTGGTCCTCGCTAGAGCACTTTGTTGCCTGACTGAGGACCTGGGAGTTCCAGTTCTGCTCATTATCATCTACAGAACCTTAAACAAGTCACACAGTGTCCCTAATGTTGTGAGGCCAGTTTTGCTTTTCTCCCATGGCCCCCACCTTGGCAGGACATTGCCATCTCAGTGGGCCACATGGAGAATGTGGGATCACCTTCGCATCTGATAGCAGGGCTCACCAAATCGTTACAAGATGTTGTCCGCACCGTTGGTCTCATGCGTGGTTCCCACATCCAGCCTGTCCCAGCCCCCCTACACAGTCCAGCTCCTAGCCAGGCTGGCACCAGACCCTCTCAGGCCCTGGGACCTGGAGCAAACCCGGTTCCCCTCTGAGTCTCATGAAGGTAGCCACAGGTCTGGGCCATACTGTTCTTCCAGCAGGTGCCCCCTTCAGAAGATGGCAGAGGCTTTCGGTACCCCAGTTTCACTGTTTGCTCAGAGGTGATTCCACACGCTAGGCCACAGGGCTTTGAACTAGCTTGGGGCCAGGCATGAGGTGATCAGGGTGACTGATGGGGAGGGCTAAGTCAGCCCCTCTAAACTGAAGGACACTCACAGAAGGGAAAAGAACAAGTTGTTTGGAGACCACTACAGGTCCAGAAAGCCCTGGAATGCCTGTGGTGTTAGGAGAAGCCCCAAGGGCATGGTCAATTATAAAACAGAGGTACCTTGGGACTAGGCTTCAGTAGTTGGAGAAGGGGCAGGGATGGACAGACGTCCAGAAGCTTAAAGAACTTCCTCTCCCAGCTCCCCAGTAGCCAACCAGTTGCTCCCCACATGAAGAAGCAGGGACACTAGGGCACCTGGGTGGCTCAGTCATTAGGCGTCTACCTTCAGCTTGGGTCATGATCCCAGGGTCCTGGGATCGAGCCCCATGTTGGACTCCCTGCTCAGTGGGAAGCCTGATTCTCCCTTTCCCACTCCCCTTGCTTGGGTTCCCTCTCTCTCTCTAATAAATGAACAAAATCTTTAAAAAAAGAAGAAGAAAAAGAAGGGATATTTAAGAAATTATTCTCAACTTCACTTGTCATCTGACCTGGGTCAGGGGGAGGGAAAGGAGGAGCAGTGCCCTTGGCTCTGTGACATTCTTCCCTGCCTTGCTGGATACCTTCCCTTTCCCTGAGGTTGGTTATCTGCCTTCCCCAACGAGGCTCTGAGCCTTCCCAAGGTCTTCCAGTAGATCTTTTTTTGGGTTTAACTTAGCTGGGTACAGCCCTGCTGGCTGAAAGTAAAGAACCACAATACCCATCCTCGTTCTAGAACAGACTCAGTGCACCATGTGGGCTTGGGTCAGTTCCAAATCAAGGTCCCTTGGGTAGTGGGTAGTGGAACTAGGGTGCCCTAGTTCTGAGGCCTCGGGCTAAAGCACACAGTAGGTGTTTTATGATGCATAAGTTGATTTAATAAATGAATACATTACCTCCACTCCCAGCTGTCCCATTAACCCTGTCCTCAGCCTGTATCCACCTCTGACCACCAGCCTACCCTGGGCCTCCCTGCCCACCTGACTTCAGAGAGAAGGAAGAGAAAAATCTGAGACACAGGATGGCAGAGATGGCCTGGCCCTTATTCTGTGGGATCCAACTGGCCCAGATGGGGGCGGGGGGG